>PVJI01019832.1:0-31009 GCA_004026765.1 Micronycteris hirsuta
GATGCATATATTATTTTGAATCCATGTTTTGAGTTTCTTCAGATATATTCCCAGGAGTGGAAGTGTGCATGGCATTGTAGATTCCCAGGAATATGTTGGATCTTTTCAGAATCCTTAGCTTTTGACCCTAAAGTCTTTTGTTTGTCCCAACAATTACCCATTGCCTCAAGCAGCTATGCCATTAGAAACTCTAGTCAGTAAATACATTGACCAAATGGCAGCTTGAGGAGCAGCTTTTAGCATGAGGCAAGCTCTGAGTCAGATCTGATAAAGCCAGACCTTTTGAGCATCTTTGCCAAAGAGCCATGAGACATGTAAAATAATAACAATTCTTTGTGAATTCAGTCCATTATCTCTTCAATACTTGGAATTTGTACTGTCATTTTTAAAACTATCACTGAGTCAGGAAGTAGGGGATGCCCCTATAGTAAGGTCACTGTTCTAACAGATATTCTGCCAATATTCCTGCATAAATGCTTCCCAGGTTGCCGTGAGCCCTTAGTTAATTTCCTAAGTTCTGAAAAATTTATTCTGATGATTTTTCAAGGTTTTTAATTTATGGAGAGGCACATTTTCAGAGGTTCCAATAAGAACATTATTTATGCTCTTGTTATCCAGTTATGACATCTTAATGCGGATGTCATAAAGGGAGAAAGGGCAAAGAAATGCAATAACTGACTCTAAGGGCATTTCCAGCATGTTGGACACCATCCTTTTCCTTCTGTGTTATTGGTCAAAATTTTTCACATGCTGTATCTAGCTACAAGACAGACTGAGAAATATTTACTCACAGTAGCCGTACACTCGGCTAAGAATCAGGGTCCTGTTGCTAACAGGAAGAGAATGGTTGTCAGGGCAGAAAAAAGGCAGCTGCAACAAGTTCTTACATGAAATACATTCCCCAGTCCACCAAGGGAACCACACAATTCTATTCGCACACCAACTTCTTAATTCTCTACAGCTGTTTTATCCACCCCACTGTTAAAATCTCTTCAACATTGTGCTAAACTGCCTTGGTCATTGAGCCCAATTATTGCCTCTTATAGTGTAGAAATGTAAAAATGCACAATAAATAAGAAAATGAAGAAAAAGGAGAAAATCATCAAAGATTCATTTGTATCTATTATCAGACACCACTTGGCAGGAGTCATGCAGATTCCCTCACCACTCAGGGCAGTGATTTCCCAGCTAAAATCTCTGGGTCTGCTCTTCTTTTCTCTAAGAGAATTTTTCCCAATATAGTAAAAAGGAGGCAGAAACAGCAAAAAAGGAGTCAAAAACACCAATAACATAATTTTAAACAATTTACTCTATCACTATACTCTTGGTTGTCATACTACCTTTCTTCCTATGTACTGCAAGTAATATCTGGATTAATATTTTTACCTTTGCAAAACAGGATAACTTTCCCTCCTGCAATACCCAAATTCTTAAAATCCATCTCTATTGTGATCTGGATGTAAGGAATCCATAGCAAAACTTCCAGCTCCAGAACAAAATTGCTTCTGCTGCCACCTGCAGCAGCGTGATTCGTAGCCTACGTTTCCCTTATGATATAAACGCTAGGAATCAGACACTGGGCCCGAGCTTCAGCTTCCATAGGGGAAAATGTGTCCATGTCCACACTTTTCACCTGAAATAGAAATCTGCACTTCAAAGGGTTTACTCTTCCATTCCCAAGTTCATGTGGGTGTGTGTGTCTGCTAGTTGAAAATTCTGTCAGCATATCAAACCATACCTCCTAGATCATTTGGATATGTAGTGCTTGGTTCTTCAGACTTTGGGATACAGTAAAGATTGTTATGGGGATTAAAATGGCATCAAGTGACTTGATCTTTAGCATATGTCCCAAATCCCAAAGCACAAACTATTATTAATATTGTATCTACTGACAGCAACAGCTATAGTGTAAATTGTGGGCACAAGGGAAGGCAGAGGAGTTCAAATGACAAGAAGAACATCTTGTTTTAGGTTGAAATTAGAAGAGTGAGAGAAGAGAGAATTATTCTAATTTTTCTAATTAGTCCAAATTATTCACTGTTAAAAAGAAAAAGTCATTTACTTTGCTTTCATTTATTCTTTCTCTTCTATTCTCTCTTCTCTCTCTCCCTCCCTCCCTATCTCTTTCCAAAATCTCTTCTGTTTTTAAGTTCATTTTGGAGAAATTCTAAAAGTTAGGAAAGAACAAACAAATTTTTAATATTCTAAAAGACATTCGAGAAAGTCATTCAAATGCTGAAGCTCTTCAGTTAGAGAAGTCATCATAGTCTTTAGTAAATGTCCTCTGATTCTAAGTCAGTGTGGCTTATTCTGAACAATCAAATATATGTCAAGCATTTCTTAGCTCCTAGAACATTTTAAAAATTAAGCTTAATGAAATGAAGACTAATTATACACTTTAACTTTAATAAGCATGCTTAAAAAATCTACCTATAATTCTTATTCACTTTAATTTAAAACATATTTTTAATCCTTTGTCCTAAAGATATTGTCTTCTCAGGCAAATATCTTATAGACATGTCACTTGGCAAAATATAAAGTTAGTTCTGAAAAAATATTTTACTTTATGAATTTATTTTTTTCTAATTCTTTTCTTATTTCTTGTTTTCTGGCACAAAAGACTGAGCAATGACATAAAATAATATATTACCCCCTGGAGAATTACTCATTATCTATTAGACATTCATCAAGTGCTATTAAGCATTTTAAAATGCAAAAAAGCATAGCTAGTCAGTGAAAAAAGACTTTGTATAATAGTAGAATGAATATAATGACTTGAAAAAAACTTGTCACCATGAAGATAAAGAGGAGAGTCTTTGGGAAAATATAAAAGACTGAAAGAACTATAACTACCTCCTGTATTTACCCAATCATCCTGTTTTGAAGAGAGTATTAGTTAAATAATCCAATTGGGTTTTATTGGAATAGTGATATGTTAAAGGGTCATCATCTAGAAACTGACAGTCTTACTATACAGAAAACCTGTGCTAAAGAAATGTTGGTATTTAAAGTGACTTTTTTTAGTTACAACCTTAAATTATAATAATAATAATACTGAAACCAGAAAAGTCAGCATTCATGCTGCCTGTCACTACAGAAACAATAAGCAGAGATAGGGATTGAATCTTATGGGTGCTCTATTCAGATGGCTGACGATCTGAGAAGACAGCTGGTTATGAACCCTAGTAGACTCTCTTACATTTCCTTTCATGCCAGCCCCTTTTATAAGGCAGAAAAAGTGCAGACAAGGGGTATAGAATTCAAGGGGTAAAAAATGTGTAGATAAGGGACTTGGAATTCAAGAAAGAGGTTAATCAGATAAAAGTTGCAGTCTGGCAATCTCCCTAACATTCTTCGTCATCTGTTGATGGGTGATTTTCTATCTCGGTCCTGTGTCCTGGGTGATTCTCTTCATCTGTGTCCTGGGCTGCAGGATGTCTCTCCCTGCAGTACAATGGCTCAGGTACCATCTTGATTGGTTATGGTCTCTTCAGGAGCACAAAGGCCGGACTGCTTGTGGTCTCCTGGAGTCAGGGTGGGTCATAACTTTAGTTCCTGAAGCAATAGCTTTTTATGTGCATTAACTACTAAGCTATTAACTATTACCTGAAACTAAAATGTTCCATCTATTGAGTTCCCCCATCAACACTAGTAAGTTTGTATTCCAGGCCAGAATGAGAAAATAGCCAATAAAAGGAACTGCTTGATAGAGAAGGAAACAAAGGGGAAAAAGACGGTTATTGTGAAGCTGTTCTTAAAAAAATGGGATTTTTTTTCCAGGGTAGTCTTTCAGACATCTCATTTCAGTCCTTCTATTTGTATTGTGACTTTCTGCAAGCATGTGCATTAGTTAGGTTTATTTATGGATATATTTTTCCTCAGGTGCTCAAAATTGCATGGAGATATTCTATTTTCTTTTGATTTCTTCTTTATAAACAAATGTTATCAAATGAACAAACAAACAATTTAAATAGTTTTAGATAGCTGGAACCATGCTCTGTTTATTCTATATAAACACAATCTAGGGGGAATCCCAGGTTTAGAGAGAGATAAAATGTTAGGTTATATAATCTTTTTTTTATTTTTAAGATTTTATTTATTTATTTTTAGACAGAAGGGAAGGGAAGGAGAAAGAAAGGGAGAGAAACATCAATGTGTGTCATGGGGATTTCGTCCCAGCCGAAACCTGTGGGTGACCGTAACCGAATGCGTGAAAGAATCTCACACTGAGACACGCGGGGGGGAAGGAATCCGGCGACCATGGGCCTCCTCCACCATCCCCCATCTTGGGGAGAAAGACCTCGTGGGTTGCTTAGCCGGGGGTTTTATTAGAGGCATTAAAACACATTTACATTGGATTGATTATTCATGGGATTAAGCAGAACAGGGGTAGGATTACTCATTAGCAGGGCATTGGGATGTTGATTCACTTCCGGTGGCAGACAGGACCAGATTAAAGTAATATGCAGGGCACAGCAAGTCAGAATTTTTTAAGATACATCTTTGCAAAATTCCTATTAGAGAATTCCCATTCCACAGACATGATCCACACTTGCTCACACAGGAATCACACGGAGCTGTGCTCAAATCGTGTAAATTCTCAGGACTGCGTGTTTACACACGTGTGGAAATCACTGCCACAAATGTGTTACCTCTCACATGGCCCCCACTGGGGATCTGGCCTGCAACCCAGGCATGTGCCCTGACTGGGAATCAAACCAGAAACCCTGTGGTTCACAGCCCGCGCTCAATCCACTGAGCTACACCAGCCAGGGCAGGTTGTATAATCTTATACGTTAAAATAAAGAGAGAAAGTTTTGCCATGTTAACACTAATCAAAAAAAAAAAAAAAGTTGCAATAGCTGTATTAATTTCTGGTGAAGCAGACTTCAGAAGAAGGAAAATTACCAGAGATGGAAAGGAACATTCTATGTTACACGGGTGGCAAACCCAAGGCCCGTGGGCCAAATCTGGCCCTCCATCTTGTTTTATCTGGATGTTTCTACCCGGCGGCAGCACTGAGCTCCTTGCCCCTATTTAAGGAGTAGTTACATTTATACAGTCCTAAAATTACATTCGGCCCTTCGAAGGCAACTGCAAGACTGATGTGGCCCCCGGTGAAAATGAGTTTGACACCCCTGCTAAGGATAAAGAGGTCAATGCTCCAAGGAGACACGACTGGCCGACTGAAATGTGTACGTGCCGAACATCAGAGCATCAACTATGGGAGTCAAAACCTGACAGATCTGAAAGAAAAAATGAACAGGTCCACTGCCACAGTTGGAGACTTCAGTACTTCTCTTGGTAATTGATAGAGCAGCAGGCAGGAAAATCAATAAGACTATAGTTAAACTGAATTGCACTATTAATCAATTTCATCTAACTGAAATTTATAGACTTCTTTACCCAACAATGGCAAAATACACATTCTTCTTAAGTTCACATGGGGAATTTGCCAAGATATACCATATTTTGGACCACAGAATACTCACTAATACATTTAAAACAACGTAAGTCATTCAAGTGTAGTCTTGGAACACAATGGGATAACATGAGGGATCCATAATATAACTAAAATTGGAAGAGTTTCCAAACATTCGGAAATTTCAAAACGAACTCAGAAATCAGTGAAGACGTCTCAAAGATTTTAAAAATATTTTAAATTGAAAGAACACAAAAATACTACTTATCCAAATTTGTAGAATGCATTGAAAGCAGTGCTTTGGGAAACACTGTAGCATTAAATTCATATATTAGAAAAAGAGATATGTTAAATTAATAATGTAAGTTTCCACCTAAAAAAACTAGAGAAAGGCCAAATTAATTGGAAAGCAAGCAAAATAAAAAAATGATAATAATTAGAACAGAAATTTATGAACTGAAAACAAGAAAACAGCAGAGAAAAATCAATGAAACCAAAACTGGTTCTTTAATAAGATCAATAATATCCTGGCCAGGCTAATCAAGAAAAAAGAGAAAAGAATTATGAATTATCAGTATCAGAAGTAAAAGAGGAAACATCATTAGTGATTGTGTGGACATTAAAATGATAATAAAAGGATATTATAGGCATTTCTAACTCATAGACTTGATAACTTAGATGAAATGGAGTAATTGTTTGGAAGACACAAAGTGCCAAACTCATACAAGGAGAAACAGATAACCTGAGTAGCCTAATGTCAATGAAGGAATTTGAATAAATAATTAATAATCTTCCAGAAAAGAAATCTTAAGGGCTAGATGGTTTTAACAGTGAATTCTAGCAAATTTTTAAGGGAGAAATAATAGCAATTCTGCAAAATCTCTCAGAAAATAGAAGCAGAGAGAACACTTCCTAACTTATTCCCTCAGATCAGCATTAGCATAATATCAAAATCAGGAAAAGATACTACAAGAAAGGAAGAGTAGTGATCAGTATCTCTTATGAACATCTATACAAATATCCTTAACAAAAAATTAGCAAGTGTAGTACAAAAATTTATAGAAGTCATCATACAGCTCAAGCAAGTTGGAACTAGTCCAGGTATTTGAGGCTAATTCAACATTCAAAAATCAATTAATGTAACTTACCACATAAAAAATCTAAAGAAGACTAAACATATCAATTAAATCAGACAAAAAGAATAAATATATCAATTAAAACAGACAAAACATTTTACAGAATTGGGTATTCATTTATTTATAAAAGCTCTCAATAAAGTAGGAATGGAAAGTAATTTTCTCAATTTGATTTAAAGCCTGTGCAAAGGTCTTTAGCTAACATCACATTTAATGTTGAGAAGTTGGATGCTTTCCCCCTTGGACTGGGAATGGAATGAGAGTTTGACAGAGTTCTCCCCAACTTTCTGTAAAGGGCAGGAGGGCAAACATTTTAGGCTTTGTGGGCCATATGGTCTGTGTCACAGCATCCAACCATGTCGCTGTAGTTCAAATCGGCTGCAGACAGCACTTAAACACACGAGTGTGGCTGCGTTCCAATAGAACTTTCCTTACTGAAACAGGCAGCAGTCCATGATCTTAGTGTGTACACACCTGTTTCAAATGCTTACCCTCATTTTTGCACTTATTTCACTGCAGATGAGGACCCGTCTGCAAACAGGCAGTGATCTCATGTAGAATGACGCTGGTCCAGTAGAACCTCAGGCGCATGGCTACCAAACAGGAAGATTTTTGGTGTCCCAAAGTCAAGTCCACAGGTTTTCAGTATTCCCCGATAATTGACCAAAAAACCATGGTACTTTCCTAAATTTTAGAAAGTTCCGTGAATAGAACATCCCTGGATCTTTTGTAGTAAAATAATCCTCTCTATGTTTATTTCATATTGAAGATCTGTCCCAGCAAAGCCCTGGCCACTCCCTCCCTTCCTTTCCCTTTCTCGCTCCCTCTCATTCAAGTAGAAAGAAAGCATAAACAATACATAACGTCCAGTTTCAGACAAAATTTTCATTTTTTTTCAAATGTAACAATTACCATCTAGTAAGCATTAAAAAATGGAACCGATCCATCAGTTGCATTGTAATGAAAGATAGCTATTCGGGTATATATGTGGTGAACTCATCAATAGCAGAATGTTCTTGAGAATCACAACACTGCAACAATGACAGATCTTGGAGACTCATTTACAGATTTACAATATAAATTACATATTATCTGAAGTATTTTAAAGGCATGGGAATGGCAAGAACAATGAACTTGTAAATAACTTGGAGAAAACAACGAACCAATGTTCTGAATTTTGAGATCCAAGATTTTCTAATACAGACTTTTCTTACTTATCTCTAAGTAAGAAATTCTAAAGTAAGATCAGCAGGCTGCCGGTGGATCCTGCTCTCCATTCATTATCTCACATTGTGTCTGGTCATGCAGGCATGTAAGAAAATACCTGCAAATGTGTGACTACATCTGATGTACACAAGGAAATATGATTATAGTTCTTTGGAGCCAATAAATGCTTAAGTCAGTAAGCTGAGTACATTGTAAATTTACCTTTCAAATCCAGCCTTTGCACAAACTTGCCTCATGTTCTCCAGTGGGGGGAAGACATAGGAAAGGGACTATTACAGGTGGAAGTCTAATGGATGCCTTATAATATACACTTTCACTTGGAGTCGCAGAATGACAATTATGCCTGGTGAAGAGATGAAAATCGATTACTGTCTCATCCCTGCAAGAGCACTATTAGTGACTGCAGAGAGCACCAGGTCAGCGTCAGGGCGAGAGAGAGGAAGGGATGCAAGGGCTAGGATGAAAGTGTGTCACACAAATGAATTGATGTGAGATGGTGCCATGAAAAACATATCAGTATTTGATTCGTTAGTGACCAGGAAAATTAATTGCAATTTCTACTTTTATTACATAATGACATATCTCAGTTTGTTGAGAGCTTTTGTGAAATACTGTCTTTTCTAGACATTCACACGTATATTCGCATTCATACTCTCCAGCGAGAACATATGCATCCTGGTGTGTAGTGTAATGCTCCAGAAACAATATTTTTAATAAATGAGCTTAAAATCTCTTTGGGAACTGTGAAACTATTTCTTACAGAATTCTCACAGTAGTATGGCTGAAAGTAGTCTAATTTTTAAGGCATATCTGTCAGGAGACAGAATCAAGAATCCTTAGAAGTTATTCTTTTTTCCACTCCTGAAGAATTACACAAATTGAATCTCAAATGATATAGAAAATAGTTTGCTGAGATTTGTTGCTAATACAGCTTTTAAAAGATTTCATTGAATAAGTGCAACTTATTGCTATATTCACTATGGAATAAATGTACCAGTGGCACTATTATATAGATTCCAACTGGTGCCTGAGAAATTACAGACAAAAATTAAAAGCATACAAATTGTACTAGCATGTACATCATGCATATACATAGAAGAAACTCAGTTATTAGTAACTCAAAGGGATAGTTAAAATTCAGAGTCTTTATATCTAAAAGTGGAGGAAAAGAGGGGAAGAAGGAGCATTTATGGAAAAGCTAATGACTTTTTGGAAATTGTCCCTAAGAAGAATAGAAGGGGATATGATACTTTGTGACAATGATTCTCTTGATGTGATGCTGATTTCTCTCTGAGAGAAGATGAGAATTGCTCCAGGGAAGGGATTTATGGAAATCGTGGTTTTACAGGAGGCTCTGCTTTTAGGCAGATAAGGGATTTCAGGATCTCAACTGCCTTCAACTTAAAATAGTTCTTACACAAAAGTACATATATCTGGCATATTTTGGAGTGGCATGTCCTAATCTCTTCCAGTATGTTATTATTTTTACTGTGAATATCTAGGATTAACTTTAAAAATATTAAAGATAGTAATACTCCAGAAAGGTAGTAAAATTAAATTTTATAGGTAGAATTACTGGCCTCTGTAGTAATTGCAGTATTAACATGAAACAACTAGTTCCATGATAATTTGATGAGCAGACCCTATTTACATAAGTAACATAAAGAATAAAGGGAATAGCCCTGACTGGTGTAGCTCAGTGGATTGAGCGGTGGGCTGTGAACCAAAGGGTCACCGGTTCAATTCCCAGTCAGGGCACATGCCTGGGCTGCAGGCCAGGTCCCCAGTGGGGGCCATGTGAGAGGCAACCACACATTGATGTTTCTCTCCCTCTCTTTCTCCCTCCCTTCTCTTCTGTCTAAAAATAAATAAATAAAATCTTTTTAAAAAAAGAATATAGGGAGCAAGATCTATACAGTTAAAAATATTGAAATTCTAACAACCATTTAAAAATGACTTGAATAAAGGCAACGATGTATCCTGTCCCCAGATAGGAAAAGCCAACATTATTAATTTGATTGTCTTCCCATCTGTGATTTATACATTTTTCCCAAATGTGGTTTTATTTTCATTCTTGCTGTTTAAAATTTATTCTTTAAACAATAGTTAAACAACTTTTAAAAAACAAACAAAAAAATCACTATGCTTTGAAAAAATAGTTTGAGGACTTTCTAGCTTCTTTATTTCCAAAATCCTGATCAGCATCGACAATCACTGGACGATTTAGTGCATTTACTCCCTGTGATACATCACTCCACTGAGACTACCATCCACAGATTCTGCATGTCTCCTACTGTCCTAGTGAGGCAGGAGAGTAAGAAACTCAGAAAATCCTTTGGCAAATGAAATAGGGAAACTCTGAACAATAGCTGAACAAACTGGCAGAGCAAAATTTACAGCCAGATACAGAAGGTCACCTCCCTAGCGATAAAGTCTAGGCCTCAGTTGTATTTCAGCTTCAGGCCCAGAAAAGCAGCAGCAAAGCCAGGACCAGCTACAAATGACTAATGAACCCCCTGCCCTGTCACTGACCAATCAGTAGAGACATGACCCTGCAAGAACACACCTAAAAAACTGATGAATATTCTTCTGAAATCCTCCCCTAAGATTCCTGCCTGTGAGAGAGAGAGAAAAAAGCCTCAGGACAAAGGACCCAGCCTGTGAGCTTTCCCTCTGGGGAGCAGCCCAAGCCATTCCCATCCCCCTCTTCTTTCCCTACAGGTGCGCATCTCCTAAACATGAAGGGACCCCAAGACTTGCGGTCAGGGGAGTGATGGTCAGGGGCAACTCCTCCCAGGCTAACCCCCTGAACCTATCTCCAAGGCCCCCTTTTCTCCGACTTCCCAGTGAGCTAAGGCAGCCCATCCTGGAGTCTCCTGTTGCTTCTTCTCTGCAAGCCCTTCCTGGTTTCACTGTCCCCAGCTTTAATACATGGATCCTCATAGTCACCTGTCTCATCTTGTAAAATTTTTCCTGCATGAAGTCAAGAACTCACATACTACTGGCCTGCTCTATGCAGACCTACTCAGGGCCAGGTCCCCTGTCTGGTGACACTAGGTACCTTCTATCCCACTTCCTTATTTCCTTTTTTTAAAAATAATACTGTCAGCCTGTCAGTACTTAAGTTTATCTTGTTTATATTTTGTCCTTTTTTTTTTTGGTCTAAGATAAAATGAAAGGTCCAAAAGATAAGGGACAAAGAACTATATCCTTTTTAAAAATTTGGAACTATTTTAATTACCTAGTAGGAACTTAATATCTGTTGAATAGATAAATACATTTGTCATTTAATAATATATAGACAGAATTTTAAGCAATTTTTTAAGATGTGATGGTTTAGAATTTTTATTTTAATGGAAGTAAATATGTCAAAAATAAGTTAATGGCTTTACAAAACACCTAATGTATCTTGAAAGTCTTTATAGAGCAGGGAGATATGCTATTAATAAATGTCATTTTATTAAGCATGCTCATTAACAATGCAAATTTAAAGCCAATTGTGTCATTAATAAGCAGTGCAAAGAAATTAATAATGAAATTATTGAAGGTATTAAGAGGTATTACTTTGAGAATTACCCTTAATTATTTGTAGTTATAGTAACAGCCAGGAGAACCAGTTTCTATAAAGGTGACCTTCATTCAGTTTTTGAAAATTTAGCCTCAAAATCTTCTATAAATTACTTAAAATTAAGCCATGCCCATTATTTAAAAAATTAGAAACTTAATCAGAATTATTCAGTGATTGCTTAAGTTGTTTATTTATATATTTTATTAATTAAATAAAAGCATTCCTTTGTTTCCCATTAGTGTTTTATCTATTGGATGGCCCTTCAATTGCTCGGTGGATGTATCGGTACTTTCATACTTTTTGTGCAAACACAAATAACATATCTTTACTTTTTTCTATTGCCATATACTTTCTAACATGTGTCAGGTTATATTTTCCATAATGTATTGCAACTTGTTTTATAAATCTAGTATGTTGGGGGCATTTTCTGTGTCAATACGTAGATTTCCTTCATTCTTTGTGATGACTGTATACTGTTTCTGGACTAGTTTTGACTAAATTGAGATCTTAGTGAGATGGGCACATGCGATGTGTTCTAAACTTAATAACGGGCTGAGGCAGAGTAGAACATTCCAAATTAAATAGTTGGATGCGGTGGTAACAGCACAGAGGCAAGAGGATACAGGAATGGGACACAGAAGTGGATAAAAAGAGTAGGAAGAGGCAGCTTACTTGTGAGAAATGATGAAGGCAGAATAAAGCTAAGAACTTGTAGATAGATGAAAAGGCATACAAAAGTAAAAAAAATGAAATGATTGTAAATGGAGTCTTTAAATGATTATAAATATCATATAGTTACAGAAACACATGTTGAAATGAGAATATAAGACAAATATGTGGGCTTTAAATAGTTGTGTAAGTTATAAATAAACTATTTGGAAAGCAGAAAAACTTTAAGGAAAACATTAATAAAGTTGGAGAGATTCATTGAGTTAATATATGTATTTATTTTACTTGAATAAAGATAAAATGTAATTTTACAGGAGGTATTTTAAAATATGAAATTATACATTACTCAGGAAGATATTTGGTCAGGAAACATAATGTACCATTTGAATTAATTTATTATTACCAATATTTATTCTGTCCTTTATCAAAATTATTATCTTGCCAATACAACCAGGGTCTTTTCTCCTTCTCACAGCTCAAATAGGAAACAAAGGTAACTTTTCCGTTAGGATCTAGTGCTGTTCAAATAGGATTTGTTTCATATGAAATCATCTTCTCCTTAAGATGGAACAAAAAGATTGATTTTTTCCTTCTTTTTCCTATCTTTGAACTTAGGTTCTTTTTAGAAAATAGTCCTGTGAGCAGAAGAGTGTGATTTACTATTCTTTTTGTAGAGGCATGAAGACAAGGGCAATTAATAGTGATTCTGATTTCATTTTATCAGGGGAAATAATTCCTTGCTAGAATATCAAATAATAAAACCTAATTCAGAGAAGGTTGGTGTTGGCTCTGACAGCTGCAGAATCACCGATGGATACAAAGTATTTCTGGGGTCACAGTCAGTTTCACGGCTATTCAGGAAAAACCAGCGGAGGTTAGGCAAGATTTCTTCTTTGTGGTTAATATATTGAGTTAATCATATTTTCTACTTTTTATTATATGATTCTTTTACTTCTTGAGGCACCTTTGGCCAGTCCCCCCACCCCCACCCCCAGAGTTAGCTAATACCTAGAGAGAGTAAACAACTTGCCTCCAGGCATTCTTTCATATGCAAACCAAGCGATTCACAGCCATGTACCTAATGACCTCTTTATCTGACTCTTCACATACCAAAGGAGTATTTCCTCTGTTCTAAATCATGCCAGGGCCAGATACTTGCCAACTAGAGACCACCTCTATAGCCTAGGGTACACCAAAAGCATTCAAATCATCCAATTCTAAATTTGCTCCAGCTTGCCTACCCTGCCAGGCAGTGTTCTTTGTGCAGAGACCACAACACATGCCCTGGGCCATGCTTTCTCCTCCCTTGCTTCTGCCAGCAGACAGACCTGGCACTTCCCCATGCAGCCCTGCCTCCTGAGGCATGCCCCTTCCTTCTCTTGGGCGTTTTTAGTAACAAACTCTTCTTTCAAAGGCAGTTGTCTCCATGTCTCCCACCTGAACCTGCAGGATTAAAACAAATCCTGAATACATTTTAATAAATGTATCAATTCATTGTTCAGAAACAGTGTCTGTTTTATGTAAGAAGGTCAAAACTAAAGGGTTGCTATTTGGACTCTTTATAGACTGCAAAGCTTGACAGTTGCCCTGGAATGTGAGTGTCTTGGCTGTATATTTGCAATGAAAATAAAAGTGGTGGATGAAAAGAAAATGAGAGCTTCTTTAACCCTAGGATGTGGGAATGTATCTTGAAATATGCTGTATTTGGTATTATCAGTTCTCTAAATTTGAGGGGTAATACCCTTATCTCACATTAGTATTTTTTTTAATTTTTAAATTACTTTATAGTTGTTCAATTACAGTTGTCTGCATTATCTCCCCTCCCCTCCCCCTCCCCCTCACATTAGTTTTGATAGTTAAAATTTGAAGGTATTTCTGGCAAACATTGAAGCAATGAAGTTCAGGTCTATTTATCTTTGCCAAAAACATAGATTCTGCCAATTAGAGACTGCGCTATTATTAAAATTTAACAAGCACAGTTGATTGCTGGGAAATGATTCTGGCCAATTCATAGAACCTCCCTGAAATTTGCCTTTTTATATTTCACTTTATATCGAATCAATAACAGTTGATTTTACCAAGCAATCAACATTCTTTAAGATGTTGTAGATGTTATATGTTAAAAATCATATAAATTACATATTATTAATGAAAAAGCTAATCTGCAGGGCTACATATTACATGATCCAACTATATGACATTCTGAAAAAGGCAAACTATGGTTCTGTTAAAAAAGTCAGTGCTTTTCAGAGCTGGGTGGGAGAGAAGGGTGAACGGCACACAGAAGATTGTTAGAGCAGTGAAAATATTCTGTGTGGCACTATAACGGTGGGCGCATGCCCTTCTGTATTTGTCCAAACCCATAGAACGTACACAGTGCCCTGATGTGAAGTGTGGAGTTTGGGTGGTTATGATGTGTCAATATAGGTTCATCAAATGTAGCAAATGAACTGATCTGGTGGGGGATGTTGATAGTGGGGAGGCTCTGTTGGTAGCAGGAGCAGTATATAGGAAATATCTGTACTCCTCTCTCAATTTTGCTATGAACCTAACGCTGCTCTTAGAAAAAAGTCTTTGAAAAGATCATATGAATGATCTCCTATTGCTGTTTCATTTAAGACTGGGTATTTCATTGTGTTTCTGTCAATGTTTAGCTAGGTATCGATAAGGGAAAGAGAGTTAAGGGAATTAGATATTCAGCTTAATAAAATGAGAGGCACACTCTTCTTGCTAGCCAGGAAACTACAGCTTCACACCCTGGGAGAGTGCAGCATTTCTCCATCAAGGGGATTAACACTCCTCCTTTCCTGGCTCCAGTACCAGACTGTTGGGAGTGCAGGGGGAGGTGCTGGACCATTGAAGTCTGTCAGTCTGAGTAGGGGATACACTTACCAAAGCCTGCAAAAGTTTGGGGAATTGAATGGATTTTTTCAGAAAGTACCTGGTCCATCCCAAACCCAAGATCCTGGTCAGAAACCCAGAGGGACAAGGAAGCACTTCCTTGCTCTTGTGCTCTCCCTCCCCCTGGCCCCACCTGGTGATGCACTTGCCCCATTTGTGCATGCGCTCTCTTGCCCAGGAGCATGCGGCCATGTGGCCGGGCCTAGCAGTTGCATGGGCCAGGCTGTGTGGGCTCTAAATTAAATTCCTAGAATTAAAAAATAAAAGCAATTATCACTTAAGTGATAAGTGAGAGTGGGTGTTTTAGACAGCTTCATCATAATGAAAAAGACACAAAGAGTCAGAACCTTAAGACAGACCTTACTTGGTATTATAAAGGCGTATTAAGCGGTGCTCATCACAATTTTGAAAATTTTGTATTTAAAGGTTTATTCCCTTGTATTTTGGAAGTGTGGAGGTGGTAGGGGTTTTTTTAGGGAGTGGGCTTCTTTGTTTCATCTTTGATTTTCCTCTGAGGATGCTAACTCCTGGGAAAGCTAACTAAATGAATCTACAATTAGTTTCCGTTCACTTGGTCAAGTGTTGATTGACAGCTACTTGAAAGCACAATTCTGTTGGAATGCTACAAAGTAGATCTGATTCAGGGCGGAAGTGGTATCCATTTTGGAAGTCGTGGCAGGTCTCATAGAAGGATGTGAAAGTGTAACGGCAAACCATCGGAGCCTGCGTTTCTTGTTCATACATACCCTCAGTTATTGATTGCCTCCATGCTCATATTAAGCATACATGCCTTTTAGGAACTTGATTTTTGACACTATTCCTTGAGACTCCCCTCCCCACATCCTTTTACAAAAATTTTTGAAACATAATGATGGAAAAGAGAATTCCTTGGAAATTTGGAAACTATTTAGGATATAATTTTCACGCTGTATTTAGAAATCCACTGGAAAGTAAAACAGTAATCAGTGAGCAGGCACAGGGTTCATCATAGGCACTCAGCTTAGCTGTGATATTAAGAATCAAGTAGCATCTTCTTTTAGTCACAGTTGCTTTTCTGCCATATCCAAATTGGATGCTACTCCTCATGTGTTAAGTTCCAGAGAGAATCCCACATGGAGCACATTCTTTGAGATATTAACATTTTTCACTGTTTTTATTAAGCTGTCTTTCGTGTGACTCAGTTCACCTTATGAGCCCTGTTTTTGGACATTATTATAATGGAATAAAATAAGCCCAATCATTTAAAAATCTTTGATTCTGAAAATATATCAAAATTATCACCAAGCTGGAAATACATCAGTTAATGAATAATTCAATTGAGCTTATTAATGAAGTCACTTCATAGCGTGTTACATAGACTTAATACAATCAGGTTTTAAATGAGTTTGAGGATTGCATATTAAAGATTTATTAAGGTTATTGGTCTTTTGGATCTTTAGATAATTGAATGTAGTAAATTTTAATTCTTAGTTGTGAACCTTTAGGTGGTTATAATTTTTCAGTTTAGAATTAATTAACAGCATTAGTGATTCATGAACATTTGTATCTAATTTATAATTAAATTCTCTCTCAACACTGACATATTTTCTCATTCTCCATGATAACAATTTAATTTTTTGTGATTACAGCATCGATTTGAAATATAAACCCCATAGGGGAGCATTAGCAACATAATCTGTTTAAGAGATCCCCACAATGCCTCTTACCCCCATTGGCTGCAGTCGCCACAATGAGCCCGAGACACCCAGGCCCTCATTGCGTGAGGACACTGATCACCTTGCAATGCTGTGTGTCCCCAATCCAACCCCATTTTACACCTGTCACAAATGCTTTCCGTGTACACTCTGGAACCCTAGCCCCTCCAAAACACACTTCCTCTATCACTCACATCTCCCCTGAAATTTCTGCTCGCTTTTTGTTAGCACTGGTTTGCTCTAGAGTGCACTCACAGGGCTCTGCCAACTCACACGCCAGCAGATCTGAACTGTGGTAGTTCTCATCTGGCTTCGCTTTGATACTTTCAGGCTTTTTTTTTTTTTTTTTTCTTCCCCAGTTCTCTCTTGAAAATATCCCAGGCTTTGAAGTTTTGGCCTCAGATCTTTGTGATCATAATTTTTGAGGATTTTAATATCCACAAAATGATCTAATATATTGGTTGCTCTGTCCTCCTCCTCAAACGGCACCCTCCCACTGCCTCGGCCATGATCACACCTAAGTGTCATCATCACTGAAAACTAGGGCGCCTCCATAATCACCAAGTTAGTTACCTCTGTCCACCAGCGTCCTCCCTGTTTTCCCAGTCAGAAATTCTATTAATCAAACTCCAATAATTATTAACTCCATTAGGAACTCTACTTGATTGATCCTACTACTATTCTACTGTATCTCCATTTCCTCACATCCTCAATTGCCCTCGTTTTTTGAGATTAGATGCTGTTGCCATTAAGTGTACTAAAATTAGATACTGTTGCCCTTTCATGAACCTTAGTACTGTTGACTTTTTCTCTCTTAATCATATTAACCTGGCAGAATTCCAGCCATGTTTTCATTCAGATCCACCCAGGCCATGCCTGTCAAACAGTCTGACCACATTTTGTAATCATAATCTCGTGCAATGCTCTTATATTCCTTCTCCTTTTTTCAGACATTCAGTATTTGATTCTGATTCAACTGTTGATTTTGCTGCCTATTTTACTCACAAAAACAAAGCAAAAGAAATCAAATCAAACTAAAAAGAAAAACTTATAGAAACAGAGAACATATTGGTGGTTGCCAGCGGTGAGGGGTGGAGAGTGAGGGAATTGGATGAAGATGATAAAAGGTACAAGCTTTCAGTTGTAAAATAAATGTTCTGGGGATGTAATGTACAACGTGATGATTATAATTTAACATATTTTATTGTGTGTTGGAAAGTCTATAAGGGAGTAAATCTCAAAAGTTCTCATAATAAGGAAAAAATCGTATTTAGGTGAGGTGATGCATATTAACTACACTTAATGTGGTAATTATTTTGCATTATATGCATATATCAAATCATTATGATGTACATCTTAAACTTATACAATGTTATATGTCAATTATGTTGCAAGAAAACTGGAAAAAAAAATAAATCAGTAGAGGAAACCCACAGGCTCTTTGCAGCATATCTGAGCACATATTTTTTCCTTGCTTTATGTAATCCAGACTTCTAATGAAATCCCACTGCTTCTTCTAGACAAGCTTATCACTTCAGCAATTTTCTACTAAATCATTCTCTTTAGGATTAAATTGTGTGGTAGTTCTCAGAATAAAAAAGCAGCCCGGCTGGTGTAGTTCAGTGGACTGAGCGCAGGCTGGGAACCAGAGGGTCCCGGTTCGATTCCCAGTCAGGACATATGCCTGGGTTGCGGGCCAGGTCCCCAGTGAGGGCCATGTGAGAGGCAACCATACATTGCTCTTTCTCTCTCCCTTCTCCTCTTTCTGAAAATGAATAAATAAAATCTTTAAAAAAAAAGTTTAAAAAATAATAAAATAAAAAAGCAAACCCGCCTTTCTGTTCAACTACCCTATTTGTTTCTTCTTTCAGAAAACTTAACAAAATGTTCTCTGTAGTCACTATAAATTTCTTATTTCCCCTATTTCAGTCTATTTAGATTTTTATTCTCACCACTTTGCTTAAATAGCTGTGGTCCAAGTTGCCATAAATGTTCTCCTCATTCCTGAATGATTGCTATCATAGGATGCATCGGATCACTCCCTTCATTTTCTTTACTTGCTGTCAGAATATGACACTCTTTTTTTCCTGCTTAAAAGGGTTATTTTCCTCTACCACAGTGACTCCTTTCCATATTCTTAATCTTTAAACTATCAAGTGCCCAGTCTATGGTTCATCTATTGTTTTCACTCACTCTGTAGATAATCTAATTCATTCTTGGAGTTTCTTTTCTATTTTTTTGTTTGTTTTTTGTATAGGCAATCTCTAAATGTGTGTCTTGACTCTAGCCATCTTCCTTGAACCCATCTGCCAATTCCACTTTTCCATTTGGATGGCTAACAGGTGCTTCAACTTTAAAGTGACCAAGAGCCATTTCCTTATTCCTAATTTTTCTTTCCAGATCATTACATATCAGTAAACAGTAGTTTTCTATTTTCAGTTGCTGAGGTTTTAAACCTCAAGAGCTGTCTTTTACTCTCATAATTCACAAGAATCAATCAACAATATTTGATTCTTATTCAAGTTCTATGATTAATTCACCCAAATCTTAGCACTTTCACTGCTGACTGTCTAATCCAACTTTCCATCCACTTTGAATTAGTTTCCTGTTGCTGTTGTTTGAATACCATAGACTGTTTAGCTTGAAATGACAAACATTTACTATCTCACAGTTCAAAAGACCAACATCAAAGTGCCAGGAGGGCTGCATCATTCTAGGGGCTCTAAGGGAGAATCCCTTTTCTTGGCCATTCCGGCTCTTAGAGACTCGCTGTACTCCTTGGTTTATGGGTCCTCCTTCCACCTTCAAAGTCAGCACCATAGCATCTGCATGTCCGTCTCTGACCTCTGCTCTTATTGTCGTATCTCTTTTCTCATGCTGATACTCTTGCCTTCTCTTATAAACACATTGTAATTACATCGAGTCCCCTTGATAACCCAGTAGAATGTACCCATGTCAAGATTCTTAACCTTTTTTGCAAAGTCCCTTTACCATTAAGGTTATATATATACAGATTTCAGAGATTAGGGCATTGATATTTTGGAGGAGACACATTATTTTATCACCACACACTACAATCTGTAATACTGCAAGAGTTCCAAGCTCGTTCCCTCTAACTTCATCCTTTTCTCTATTTTTCACACCAGAAGTCAGATTGATTCTTTTAAAACCTGTCAGAATTTCAATTTTTATACATAGCAAGCCAATACTAAAAGATATGAGCTACCTTTAGATTAGTCCATAGACTCAGTACAATTCCATTTGAATCCCATAGATGTAAAACTATATAACCAGCTCTTCCCCGTAAAACTTGAAGAGCTGGTTATATAATTAGTACAGAAATATAAGGATCAATGAACAGATAGCACACTGGTTTTATAATTTTTACAAAAATTACAATTTTTATAAAAATTTTACAATTTTTATAAAATTGGTTTTATAAAAAACAACAAGAATGAGTAATACTACCTTAATGGACTTCTAGTTGTATTATAAAAATAGTAATTAAAATATTAATCTACTTATCTACTCCATATAGAAATTTTATAGAGTCCCATACATATAGAGTAATTTGATATGGAATTGTACAATATATTAGAGAAAAAATGGTAAACTTACCAGATGTTCCTTGTATATTAATTATTCATCATAAATAAATTCCTTAAACCATGTACAAAAATTTCCACCAACTTAGAAGAAAATATAAAAGAAAAATCTAACAAACTCGAGTAGAGAATTTCTCTTAAACATGGCTCACACACACACACAAACCCACAAACCATAATGGGAACTATTGGTAAATTACCTCACATTAAAATTAAATAATTGTGTTTATTAGAAGGATCCATAAAAAATGGAAACATAAGCCAGAAACATGAAGACAAAATTTTCAATAGGTTTAATCAATAAGGAACTGGTATCTTGAATATATAATTCTATGCATCAATAAGAAAAGGACAGTAGTCAAATAACATAAATACACTTTCTATGGAAGAGGGATTATAAATAGCAAATCAACCAATGAAAATATGCATAATCTAATTAATAATCATAAATACAGAAATGAAGTAACAGTGTTACCAATTCAAAGCTACTTGATTGAAAGAATTGAATTTTGATTTTATTTTAATCAATAAAATAAAATTTAGTAAATAACAAAGGTTTTTTTGTGTGTTACAAAATAAAAACATTGGTGACAATGTGAAACAATGCAGTCTCTCTCATACTGTTGGTGAGGGTATAAATTGGTGAAATAATTTGGAAAAGAGGTTGTTTGTAAGCAGTAAAGTGAAGCTACACATATACTCTGAATCAGCAATTTCAATCCACCTCTTTACAGTATTCCTCTCTGAAGGCACATGGCCCTGCCTTCCCATGACATACATTTTTTTTTCTTGTTATATTTCCCTTTCCATTCGTTTTTTAATGGCAATGTAAGGGTCTTGGATTTCTCTTGGTGATCTTATAGTTTTCTTTAAAAATCCTTCCTTCAGCATCCAACAGAATGTGACTGCCACTATTTGTGTGCCTGTCCTACGTTTACGTGGGTCAGTGGAGGGTAGCTTGAGGGCACCTGGAAGATCATGTGGCCCTAAATCTTCTCGAATTAAGTTTCCTCTGAGTATTTTCATTTTCATTCCATTCACCAATGACTTTCTTCAAAGAATCTGCCTGAGAGTTTAGTTTCTCCTTCAGAACAGAGAGGGAAAGGGACAGAGAAGACAACTAACCACGGTTTTCTTTGACAAAAGCAGGGGGAGACTGGTAGATCACCATTTTCATCACAGGAGGCATTGGAGTCATTGCTTTCAACGGCCTCATTTCATGATATAGCTGCTTAGAAGTTTAGTTTTTTTCTCTCCTCTCATTTAGATGGAAATTTTGAATTTTTCCACTTTTATTTTTCTGAGTTCCTCTGCTTAATTTTGCAAGTCAGTAATTCATTCCTCTCTTAAATTCATTCTAGAATGCAGTCCATCTGTTGAATTTTTATTTGAACTATTGCTTTTCATTAACAACACCATGCGCTTGTTTTTTAATGACTTTATATGCTTTCTTTCTGCTCCAGTGTCTTCCCCTTATCAAACTGTAGATATTGATATGCTTATTATAAATTATTGCTTATTGCTTATGTTAATTCAGCCTCATCTGTTCTAGCTTCTCCTTCTCTTTCTGTTACAGCACGCTGGATGTTTATTTATTTTCCTGTGAGTTCTTAGTCTTTTGGAGCTATATATTCATGGCAGTTGATTATCTACATGATGGAGGAGCCACTAAAGGAGCCACATGCTAGCTGTGCCACGTGTGACTATTTTGAGGTAGAAATAAACTGTATACCAGAAGACAGCCTATAGGATTTCATTCTATACCTTTGTTATTAGTCCTAATTAAAATCACTTAGCTCCAGGATACAAACTGGGGAGGACAATCATCTGAGGGACAGGAGGATGATCCAGATTACTTTTGGACACTGCCTCTAAATTAACCTAGGGGTCCTGGCTGGGTTGGCCACTACTTTTTCTTTCTGTGGCTATTAGGTTTTCAGGGAAATATGAAAAAGAGGTAATCACACATTTTAAAAAATTTTCTTGTTTTCATGCCCAGACTATTTAACTTAGGCTAATGTTTCCCTTACCATCTGGTTCCCCCAAATTGTCTTGCAGAGTTTTATTATAGCTTCTATGTTAATGTGATAGATCCTTCAACTCATATTTGGTTTCTGCAAAATGTCTAAGACTGAGTTGAGAAGAGGGCGCCAGCACGCAAACCTAATTGTCATCATTAGAGGAACATGAGGTTCTCCAGAGCGGTAATCTTACACAGGTAACCGAGAAGAAAAAGGCTAGTTTTAAACCAATATCTTATTGTAACTCTCTGATTTTCTGCTGTGAACATCTAAAAGATTATTTTCTGTAATTTTCTTTATTTCAACTTATTTTTAGGACCACATTCTTTCCATTCTTACTTCCTTTCTCCTGTTCCTATTTTTTTTTTTTTTTTTTTTGGTTAGGGCTGGTGATGATTAATTTTATGTAAACTTGACTAAGCTCTGGTGCCCAGTTGTTTGTTCAAACACTAGTCTAAATGTTGCTGTGTATGTATTTTATGGATGCAAACAACATCTACAGCTGGTTGGCTTTAAATAAAGGAGTTATTCCTGAGTGTAGGGATGGACTTCATCCAATCAGTTACAGGCCTTAAGAGCAAAAACCAAGGTTTCCTGGAGAAGGAATTCTGCCTCAAAACTGTGTCATCAAAGTCCTGCCTAGATTTTCAGGCTGCCAGCCTCCCCTGTAGGTTTAGAATTTACTAAGTCCCATATGTGTGAGCCAATTCCCTCACATAAATCTCTTTATACACACACAACACACACACACACGCACATTATATATAATATATAGTTGGTTCTGTTTCTGATGATAGACCAATCTACGCTATGGTAAAGGACAGGGTTGTGTGATATGAGTTAAGACTATAGTAATAAAATCTCTCCTTTTAATTTCTCAACTTTTCATTTAGAATTTGTTGTGACCTCCTTAAAATAGAGTGCTGCAAAAATAAGTATAAGATCCATTACAGAATCACAAAACTTTTCCTTTTTACAGAACAGAAAATTAAATATTATAATATTAGTTTATTTTACATAAGAATAGATTTAATTGTGAAGACTAGGTAGAGATCAACTTTGAGATAATAGGTAAAATATTGTCTCCATGCAATTTGACTTTCTTATCTAGCATTTTGCAGAAAACACTTTCTCTTCCCGAATACAATAGGACTGGTTTATTCACTGTCGCTTTCAAGCCTTCTATGCTGCATTTCTTGACATTCATGAAGCTTTATTGTTTCCCTTCCCCTCTTTATTTTTTATCACACCACAGGAGGTTATTATATTCGCTTGCGTCTGACACCCGTTCCTTCACTTTCACTCCTTCTATTTCTCTTTTCCTACCTCTGCATCTTTGGCCTGTTATCTTCCTACTGTTTTTTTTTAGACATTCAATGTTTCTGAGAATTCAAATAGTCTTTCTGTGTTGTGTTTTCAGAATCATCTGTTTTTACTTTTGGAAATAAATAGCAACTATATTTTACAAGAGAGAACACCTTGGTGCATTTTAAAAAAATTGGTAATTAGAACACCGAAAAGGAAGGGCGCTAGCAGTTTAAACTGAACAAAATAAGTTTGTGGGAGACTCAAGGTAGACCACCATGCAGTGAGATGACAACCAAATTACATATTTAAAGAGTGGGAATTTTTACCAAAGACTGCTTACTACTTGTACAAACAATATTAAAATCCCATGCCTCTCTACCCAGGAAGGGAGGGCAGTTGATATTCAAAACAACAAACATGAAAGTACTGTATTTTTGAATTGGCAAACATAAAACTGCCTTTATGGAATGAGAAATAATTCACATATTTCTAAAGAACAAATGTTAATATATTTCTCACCTGCTCTATTGTAAAATGCTTATTAGATTTAAAGCTTATAGTGTGTGGAAAAATAAGTCCTATAAATCTTTTAACATGTAGAAGTTATTTATTTATTTTTAGATTGAACTGATAAATTATAATAATATTAAGCAAAGTATATACACAGAAAAGCAGGTGAGATTCAATATAAAATAGTTTAAAAAAATCCATTGGAGCCCTGGCTGGTGTAGCTCAGTGGATTAAGTGCGGGCTGGGAACAACCCAGGGGTCCCGTTTCAATTCCCAGTCAGGGCACATGTCTGGGTTGCGGGCCGGGTCCCCAGTGAGGGCCATGTGAGGGGCAACCGTACATTGCTGTTTCTCTCTCTCTCTGTCTCCCTCCCTTCCCCTTTCTCTGAAAATAAATAAATAAAATCTTAAAAAAAATCCATTGGATACTTATGATAAAATATATGATGACTTAATTTGGGTTCAGATGAATTTGGTAAAAGAGTTGTCAGGCCAAGTTGAAGTTATATATGTGTGTGTGTGTTAATGATTTTGAAAATACTGCATATTTTACTTGAATGCTTTATATTTAATTAAAAATATTTTCTAGTAGTACTTCATGCACACCAAAATCAGCATATTGTCACTGAATATGTCCTCAGTACAGAATGTACTATTTTAATAACATGATAAAATAAAATAGCTATTTAATTTCAGGGACTTATGCACCTGATTTGATAGTACATTCTAAATTAAATAGATAGAGAAATGTTTCTTCCATGCTTCCCATATTAAAAGAGGCCAAAACATTTGCATATGAAATATATTAACTGTCATGAAATGCTTATCTTCACAGCCAGTTTCAGCAGACAATATTTGTTCAATCATGTAGTCAGAATTCAAAAGGAAATTTAGTGACAATTTTATGTAAGGACATTGTTATCTTGCTTCTGGAAAAAACAATTTGGACACTATTTCTGCCAAGGAGATTCAGGAAGCTCAGATCTGCCAGTTATGCAAATTAATTGCAAACAACTCAGACGTCATTCAAGGACACTGTGTTTGTAATGGTTTTCTTTCACACTGACCATCTTTGTAAATATGCGGTTAAAAAGATAAGTTATATTTTCCACCCTTTGAGCATCAGGAAGAAACTAATGAAACCCGGGGGTGATTGTTTTGATGATGACATTGAAATTGTTATATATTTTGATGGAGAAATACCTGTTTCCCTATGGTGCACTTTATTTTACTAGTTGCTTCATTTCTCTTTCAGTTGTCTTGGTTAGCAGTGCAATACTGGTCATGCATTATTATTGTATGACAAGTGAAAGTATTGGGTATTTGGAGGCTTGTAAACATCCAATAAAGAATGTGTATTTCTTTTCTCCCTATTAATTCATAACCCTATGAGAGCTATTCAGAATTTAAACTAAGACCCAAACTTTACCTTTATTATTAAAATGAAGAACATGATTTTATATATATGTGAAGAGAACTTACTACTAGTTACCTCTGGTTTCAGCGTAATAACCACCCTCCTTAAGGTTAGCATTAGAAAAATCACAGAATTTCCATGAGACAATGGTCACATGCATCTTATGGTCAGGCAGCTCCCAGAAAATAAGTCATGGAGCAATGCTTTCTCACTAAGATCTCCTAAACTTGATCTATTAGATTTTTAATGCTGCATAAAAATCACACAGATTTCAAACAACACTCACACGTAGGTCTGAAGTCCAGGCCTGGCTAATATGGGCCCTGTGTTCAGGGTTTCACATCCCAAATGGAGATGCTGGTTAGGGCCGAGGCACAGGTTCCTCTTCCAAGTTCAGGTGACTATTGGCTGAGTTCGTTTTCTTGCAGCTGTAGAACACATGGCAGCTTGCTTATTCAAAACCAGATGAATAGCCTCTCTGATACCAACAAAAGCCTAAACCATCTTTCAGGGACTCTTCCTGATGAGATAGGCCCACCCAGAGATATCTTCTTTTGGATTAACTCAAAGTCAAACTGGTTAGGGATTTTACTTATATCTCCAACATACTTTCACCTTTGCCACATAAAGTAATATCATCATGAGAGTTAGGTCCATCATATTCACTGCTTCTTCCTACAAACAAAGAGAGGGGATTACAAAGGGCAACAACACCAGGGGACTGAAATCTTTGGGGCCTTTGTAGAATTCTTCCTACCACATTTACTAAACATAAAATTCACTCTTTACTTTAAGTGGTTAATATGGGATGAGGAAAGAGTTCAAGAGTTTACCCTAATTTTTTTCATTAAAAAAATGAAGCTAAGGAAAAGTGAGCATATTTTTTATATTTTATTTGAAACATTTCCTGAGTTAAATTTTCCTACTAAAAATATACTACAATATTATTCAATATGTATTACAAATTTCTTTAATTAACACTTGCATTCAAGAAGGATAAAACTTATAATATTATAGTTTAAAGCTATCATGCCCCAGTATTGAAGCTTTGGTATGGTTTGAGCTAATGATACATAAAATTTTAAAACTTTGAATGAAAATAATCTAAAGCATTGTGCTTCATTTTCAGTTTTAGAGATTCCAGTTCTCTGATGTTATTTTCTATCTTTTCATCTGTTTTTCCCCATTTTTCCCTCTACTTCATTAAAATGATTAAATATAAATACTACAAAATTCTTATTTGCTATTTCCAATATTTAGATTACCTAGGGATTTACTTCTATTGTCTACATTTCTCTTATATGTTTAATTATTTGTTCCTTTTTTTGGCAAGCCTAATAATTTTATTGAGTATCAGATATTGTTTAAATAGTAGAGGTTTTAAATTGTGCTATCTTCCCTCAAGGAGAGTTTAGCCTTTCCTCTGTCAGAAAGGCAGAACAGGAGATTGATGAACTTAATTTAATCATGAACTTGCTGAGTTTGGGATGGGCTAGAATTGCAGTAATTTTGTATCCATATGTGGTTTACAACCACTTCTCAGCATGTCCCTCCAGTGATTCCAACTGAGAGCCACAAATATTTGTTGAGGTTAGTTCCCCAGGGGGTCCTGAACTTTACAATCGTTCTCTGTTCAGCACAGTGAGACTACAGAAAACTATGTTGTACTTTTCAGAGAGTTTTGTATCACCTTCTTTACCTCTTATCTACATAAGACATAATAGTGAAAACATCCGTAGAGAAAAAAAATCTGTATTTATAGCTCAGTTCTGAGACCCTCATTTTTATTAGAACCTCGGTTCACTCCCATCTGCAAATTTCGTGTTTTCAGTCATTCAATACCAAAATACATGCTGATTTCTCTGACTCAGAACTGCAGTCCTCTTCTCAGTCCTCCTTCTGCAAACTCAGCCTCGTTCCACATACCTACAAACAAAAATGTCCTAAAAGAAAAACTGGTTGTAGAATATCTACTCAGCTCTCAGCAGTCCCCTTGTATAGAATGTAGGACTTTCTCTATGACCTCAGCAGAATTATGCAGCCTTTTAAATTTAAAAAAAAAGTAAACAAATGTATTTGCAATTTTTTTTAGCTTTTCTAGTTTATTTGCATGGTAGAATTGTTTGGCCAAGCACTAACTACACTGCCTTAGCCAGAAGTTTCCTGATCGTATAGTTTTAAAAGGGTCTGAATCCTTGCCTTAAGATAACAAGCAAGATCATGGGAATACTGGATTTAAAGGTAAAAGTTTAACTCTAGAAGTAAAATAAAGTGAGTAAAGTGGATAAATTTTACTACTGCATTGGTGTGCCACCTTCTGTCACCAGAGTCAAAGATTTAGTAATAAATCATTTGTACAACTACATATCTCAGTCCTATTTTAAAAATCACACCTAGTCTGATTGGCACGTGGCCACATAAAATTGTATATGTATATATTTGTCTTACTATACTTAAATTACTTTTTTAAATGCTGACATTCCGATTTGATTTTCTTGAGACATATAAAATTAGGTTTATGCCTGAGGTAGAAGTATTCTAATGCCACTTTAGGATTAAAAGCATGTAATAACTTTTATTTTTTTACTGATTACTCTTAAGTATGTTTTAATGACTGACTGATAATGCTAATTTGAGTTTTCTTCATGGGAACAAAGACTAATGAAGAAAACCTCAGTTCTTCCCTCTCCCACGTCACCGTTTTCCTCCTATGCTGGGTGATTCACAACGTACGGTATACAAGCGGCCTCCGTTTCTCCCTTGAAAATAAAGCAACACATACTCTTATTTTGACCCTACATCCACTTCCCCTCCCATTCCCACCCCATTTCTCTGCTACCCTTTGAAATAAAATGCCTGGAAAGAATTCTCTCAGCTCTCCTGTTTCTGTTTTCTCTCTCTATTTTCTCTTCAGCATACTCCAGCAGGCTTTCACACTCACAGTTCCATCCAACCTGCACTTATTGTTGCCCAGATTTCTTCATTGCCAAATCCAGTAATCTGGGCTCCGTCTACACTGCATTTTCATCTCCTTTTTTCATTCTCAACAGTGTTTCCATCTCCTTTTAACACCACGCTCTAGTTTCCTTTATATAAGTGCAGCGAGACTCTCGTTCAGTGTTGCCTGTGCTTCCCATTCATCTCACCCATTTGTCTCTTCCTCCCCTTGTACTCTTATCCAAGTAGATACCATCTATATGGCAATGACAGCATCTTCATTTGGGATTTTCTCTTAATCTGAAGACATACATACATATATATACATATACATATATGTATATGTATATATATACACGTATATACACACACATAATATCCAGGTGCTGGAAGCATAAAGAGAGAGAAATATATGACTTTATTCTTTTAATTTAATTAATTAATTAACTTATTTTCTACCACCATTTATCACCCACTCTTCTTTAAAATGCTGGTCTAGAAGAGAAGCAGGTACTTTGTCATATGACAATTTAAAAGAAAAGTCTGCATTATTTAAAAATCTTAAAATAACACCATATGATCCATGTTAATATTGAAAGATAGGTAAGGGTGTTTATAGAAAGAGAAATGACCTAAGCATGTGGGATGCATCAACCACTTTTAAAATAATCTATTGAATGTTGTTTAAAATAATTATAATTAAATGTCTAGATCAATGGTATAATTGTTGATTTTAAATGCATAGAGTATAATTTGAATTGTAGAGAAATATACTTGTTGAATGTTATAGATGGCTGGTGAAATGTCCTCATATTGATGTATCTCATAATCCCTATTTAATCATGTTTTTCTCGTGGGCTTTTTCTTTTGTGATACTTTTATTATATCATAGAGGAACAATATATATACTTACATATGAATGTTACACAAGACTTTATAAACACAAGCATACACGTACACTATGCACAGTTGTACAAATGATGGGACAAGGACACTGATACTTAATCATTTTGTATCATTATTGCTTCCTATTTCCCTTATTTCAGTAAACCTATTCTCTGCATATTGGAAATAATCTTTGATCTCAGGGATTGCTTTATGAAACAAACATCTCAATTTTATAGACAAACTGGGAAACAGCTGTCACATAGTCATACTCTAGGATTTTCAGCACAGCCTAGCAATTATAAATCAGGACACTCTGTTAATGTAGCTGATGCCTAATGAGCTTCCACTGTTGCTTTGGCCAAAATGATGCACATTAAATTTTGTTAGCAAAACAGCTTTATTGAGCAGGAAAGTATTTCTAAATGGCTTTGGATTTCTAAAGAATTTGTGACACTTTTCTTTCATAATTATAACGCTATTTTTGAAAGGATACTACTAATAAATTTCCTTGGTGAAATCTGTGACAATTATTTCAGAAGTCAATATAACCAAAGGTAGACTCTATTCACAAAATGTAATAAATACTAGATTTTTCAAAATTCCAACTTCTAAAAAATTTTTAGAATCCATTAATAAGATAACAAAACACCAAAGGAAAGGCTGTGTAAAATCTGAAAAAGTTACAGTATAAAATTCAGAGGATTCTCATTTTTCAATATCTGTTTAACACATATTAAAATAATGTCTTCATTGCTAATGGAATCAGCTCTTTGTTCCTATAAATATAATGATTAGGCAGCTAATCAGGTTAGAAGTACACTCTTTGTGTCATTATTAGCATTGTTCATGTTTTGATTAAACCCAGTTAGATAATCTAGAACAGGGACCCTTAAGATTGCGTTCACTCATCTTCCTTAAGTCTAAGACAAATTCCTAAGCCTTAACACCTTCTTGTCTGTCTGTCCAGAATAAAAAGAACAGCTCAACAATGTCTGACAACTTTAAGCAGATAGACAAGATAGATAAACTTGTCCAGAAGAGCAAAACAGAAGGTATAAATGGCTCACATATGAAGAAAAAGAGTACTATTTTCTTAGTACTATTTTCTTAGTTCTTAGAAGAGCACTGCTATTTCTCCATCTTGGTGTGAGTAAATATGTCCAAATACTTTACATTTCTCAGGGAATCTACAGCTTGCCCCCTGTCCTGGAACTCATTTTGTGATCAATTGATGTTTTTGATTGAAAGCTAGACATACCAACTCTTCCCAAACCTAGAAAAATACAATTTTAATAAGGATCTAGGTCATTTCATAAGCCAAATACAGAAACCGAACCAGTGGATCATAAAAATTAGAAACGGGAGCACCTGTACTGATCTAGGTTAGGGGTCAGCAGGGGTTTTCTTTTTTTTTTTTTTAAGATTTTATTTATTTTTAGAGAGAGGGAAAGGGAGGGAGAAAGAGAGGGAGAGAAACAGCAGTGTATGTTTGTCGCGGGGTGGATCGGTCCTGCCAATACCCGGGGTTGACCGTAACCAATGCGTGTAAGGATCTCACACCAAGACACGTGGGGGGAAGAAATCTGGTGGCCACGGGTCTCCTCCACCATCCCCCATCTTGGGGAGAAAGACCTGGGGAGAAAGACCTCGTGGGTTGCCCAGCCAGGGGTTTTATTAGAGGCATTAAGACACATTTACATTGGATT
>PVJI01019833.1:0-30175 GCA_004026765.1 Micronycteris hirsuta
TTGGGGGTAAATGCAGACAACTGTAAGTGAACAACAATAAAATAATTAAAAATAAAAAAATTCAATATAGTAAATACAATGAGTGATATATGCATGAGGCATTAAAAAGCATAAAGTGGAAGCCCTTAACTCATCTAAGAGCAGTAGATCAAGTGTGGAGAATCTGGGAAGGTCTTCTACCTTGAGGAAGTAAACCCTGAGAGGTTACTTAATTAATGGTTGAGTAGGCATATCCAGGCTGAGATGGAGTGGAAAGATAATATATGCTTGTTCGTACCTCTGGGACATAGAGAATAATGCAAAAACCTTGGTGACAGATAATTCAAGTGAAAGAGCAGTGAAAGTGATCGGATAATGGAAGGAATCAGGATGACGAGAGGAGCTCTTTTAGCTATGGGCTTCTCTTGGGTTTGACTTCACTCTGTGGGTCAGCCTGGAAATGTGAAAAGCGAAAGAATGTTTTCAAAGATCGTACCAGCAGCTGTACGGAGAATAGATTTTGGAAACACACACTTGGAGGGAAGGAAACCAGTTAACAGGCTCTCGCCCTAACATTGATGAGAAACCTAATAAAATGTGGAGACACAAATAAAGGTTAAAGAAATATTTTGCAGGTAATATTTATAGCTCTCTGGATGTGGGGATAAGAAAGAGAAAAGAGTCATTTTTTATTTTTTGCTTGTGCAGCTAGTGAAGGTAGATGGCCAGCCGAGATGATGAGTTTTATTTTGGATATGCTGAGTTTCTGGTGCACGAGGGATGATTTGACAGACACACCCCGGAGGGAGTTGGGTATATGAATCTGTGGATTATTAGAGAGGTCTAGTTTGGAGAGAGACATTTAGGAGTGAACATAGAGTTAAAATCATGATATCATCTGAGGAGAAAAGTGGGGTATAAAAAGCAGAGCATTCTGGAAGAACCTGGGTACACCAATACTGAAGTATCGTGCTGAGATAAGAGAGGCCTTGAAAGAATGGTCGGAAAGGCAGGAGAGGCAAGAGTATGTGCTTTTCTAGAAGTCAAGAGAATAGGGAGTGATCATCAGTACCACATGCAATAGAGTATGGAAAAAAATATGGTACCCAAAAGTACCTACAGTATTTGAGAGACAGTAAGTCATCTAGTGACCATAGAATGGTTTCAGTAGAGGAGGAATGGGAGTAGGAGCCAGAGCTAAGTGAGCTGAAGTTGTTAGAATAATTGTAACCACTCTTCCAGAAGTTTAATAGAAAACCCTTTGGAGACAGGTGGAGAAGTTACTGGCAGTCCCCTTGGGTCATTAAATGAACCATCTGGGCCCTGGGCTGATGAAAGCCTGCAAGGCAGAACAGTGGGGACCACACAAATCTGAAGGAGACAGCCAAGACTCTGGATCACTTGTAGTCTTGAACAGGCTGCCTGGTTCCAGACTAGGGCACCATCTGACATTACCAGGGGCGGATCCAGAAAGAGAAGACAGTGGTAAACACTGGACTCTATGGAGACAAATTCCACCGCAATCTTCTTCATGATCTGAGTTATTTTCTCTCCTGCATAGCTTTTTCACATTCATTTCTTTTCCTCCAAGTTTGTGCCTATTATTTCACTAGTTTTTATATTTTAGTTTATTTCAAATCTCATATTTTGCTCCTCCTTTCTCTTATTCTATTTTATGTTTTTCCTTCCTCTCCTTATTTTTGTTTGAAAATTTTATCTCATGCTACAACTTATTTCCATTCCACACACTTACTATTTCTTCCCCTCCAGCCTCTCAGAACCATTTTTCATGTCATTAGTCATCGCACGTTCTTTTCCCATTCTTAGTCTCTCTCCACCTTTTTCAGTGTCTGCTCTTTGGTTGTTGATATAGTGGTTGTTGTTGCATGTCTTGATTTTATTTCTAGATCTTCACTGTTTTTATATTTCAAATCTCAAATTTTACCATTCCCCTCTCTTCTTCCATTTGGCCTTCCTCCTACCCTTTCTATTTTCCCATGTTAAATTTTACCTTTTCCCTGTCTTAGCCTGGTTTTCATTCCTCACTCTTAGTGTTTCTTCTCCCTCTGTTTTCTCAAAATCACTTTCCTTTCCTCTAGACATCTCATAAGCTTTCCTTTCTTTCTTTTTCTCTTCTTATTCCCATTCCATCAGTATTAATCTTTGCTCATTTGCTGTTGATATTGCCGTGGTGGATCTTTGTCTTCAATTTGGTTCCTTTTTCCCCACTCTTGTTAAAATATATATATATATATTTTTTTTTAAACAACTTTTTCTTTGTTAATGTGACATAAGAAATTTAAGCAAGTTACACAATCTTAAAAAAACACGACTAATGCATTTTAAAAGAAACCCTTCCCCCCACTCCTTCCCTGCCTGCATGTTTCCCTCAGTAATAAAGAATGCAAGAGAAGAAGTAGCTATAAACAAAGTTTTGTGGAATTCTTCCTCCAGAGTGCTCACATGATTAGTTTAATATTGCCCTCTTGCAAAATTTCTCTTTTCTATTAAAAATATTATAGCCTTGATTGTTTATTAGACAAAAATTCATTACAAAACTTTGATATATTGAAAAACACTTTCCACCTCTCTCACGACACTTATATATAGCAGAGAATAATCAAGAGCAGATTGCTAATCTAGAAGAGCAATCTTCAAATTATGCCTAGACATATAGAGGGTTATTGACCCTCCCATCCTCTTCTCATAAGAACTTAAAAAAAACACACACATACAAAAGATGTCAGAATATGTGAGAGACCCTTTCCAAACAGTACACAGTGTCAGTAATTCACGTCTGGCAACAAAATGTATAGATATGATTTCTTTTACAAAACTTTCAGTGTCAAAAAAGGAAATTAAGGCCATCAGATTCGCAGCCTAAAAATTCACATAAAGGAAATATAAAAATATTCTGTACTTCAAAGAAGGCTCTGCATTGTATGTCGATAAGGATCACCATACTTCTCTATTTCAAGAAAGGCAGTTGTGACTTGAGAAGTTTACATAAGTGCACAGCTTCTGTTGGATGCTCCTGCAGTGCCCTGCTGGCGGAGTTCCTCCTGAACAGCCACTTCAGCTCTTTCCTCCTCCTGCTTTCCTCTTTGGGTATGGTTGTTTTCAGGACTGTGCTTCTTTGAACAACCGCCTCTCCCTGAGAATTTTTCAGCGTAACCTTCACACCTTGGCCAGTGCCCCAGTGTCCTGTCTGGTTCTTCCAGATGAGGTCTGTGGGGGAACAGGCTGGCACACCAGCATTCGCAGCTCAGGTTCACAGCTGAGGGCTGGCCTGCCCTCAGCACATTCCTTGAGGTCTGTTTCTAACTGATTGATGTGTCTCCAAGTTTTCTGATCATCTACCCAGTGGTTGATCCTCCTCACAAGTTCTCTTCCAGCGGATAAATTTTCCATAAACATCTATCTCTTCAATACAGACCTTCCCAGTGGCTGAAGTGGAATGAGAGATCCTAACACTACTGCTCACCTCTGACTCTTCCATGTTAGCTCTCTTCCGTTTTCCTCTCGTTGTATGCACGCTGTGACTTGAGGATGCTTGTGATACTTCTCACCCAGGAAGAAGGGCTTGGAGAGAGCTTCAGTCTCTCTTCTTTGCCTTCTGGGAGTTTTCTGTAAGCACTGATTTCCATGACCAGGGCTAACTTTACATGAAGGAGTTCTTCATAATCATTCAGCTGTTGCTGCATCTGATCCCGTATTTCTGCTGTCTCTCTTCCTTTGTCAGGCTGCCTGTGCTGAGAGTTGTCTCTGGAAGCAAGTCCTCTAACTCTTGAGTCCTTTCCGACATGCTCTAGACTCTCTCTGTAGATTAGGAAGCTGAGATGAAAGGCTCTGAATTCTCATGCAGCTTTCCATTAGTTCTTTCCTGGCACTCTTGACAGTAGAGGTATTCATCCCTGATGCTAGCCTGGCCTTCTTGAGTTTGGTGTGGTCAGTCTGCTCCAGCTCCTCCTTGTATAGCTTGACCTGGGCATCATGCTGCTCTCTCATCTCCTGAAGGGCCTGAGCCAGCGTCCACTGGTGCTCAATCTGACACCCATAATCCACCTCCACCAAGCAAGTTTCATGCTCTCTGGTCCTACTAATCTCCTCCTCACACATGTTTTTACAAAACTCTAAGACCTCAGTAAGACTCTGGCAGCGATTCTCCAATTCACTTTAAATTTTCATCAGTTAACTTTTTTGGCAGCAGTTAAGGAGGCTTCCAACTGGGCAATCTGATTCTTCAGATCCTCCAATTCTTTCTCTAAACTGTCACCAAGTGCAGTAGCCAGAGCCTCATCTTTAGCATTCAGTGCTGCTTCACATGCCCGAAGCGCGATCTGGGCTCCATTAAGATCAGATTTCTTCTTAGCATAATTGAGGAGCAGCTGGTTGTGCCCAGCCTTGAACTTCCCCAGCTCTATCTGTAGCTTGGCCCACTTGCGAGCTGTGTTATCCAGCACACGTTGCACATCTGCCAGCTTGGTCTTGCAGAGCACCTGGAGGCCAGTGAGCTCGCAGCCGCTGACTTCCTCATGCTCTGTCCTTGCAGCCGCAGCATGCTGTTCTCTGTGTCTGGGCTGCGCACCTTGTTGATGTACACCGCCTGTGGTCAGTGAGCTCAGGCAGCTCCTCCTTCGCCTGCAGTGATAGTCATGTGGGGCTCAGCGGTGGAGCCACCAGTGTGGCTGCCAGTTCGCGACTGCATGGGGGTCGCGGCCGCCATGGTAGGTGGTGGGGTGATCAGTGGGGAGAGCGGAGAGGGAGGACGTGAGCAGTGCGGGAACACACAGTGGGCGGAAGGGAGCGAGGCTGCGACTGCAGGCACACACCAGTGACCCGCCATCGCGAAGAGGTCGGCATGGGAAGGAAGAAGCACCTAGGTCAAACAAATATTTTTTAAACTTTATATATACTCTTCCCTTTTCTTACTCCATTTTGCCTTCTCCCCCTTCCCCCTTTTAATTACCATGTAAAGTCATGAAAAACAGGGACCCACAGCCAAGATTGCTTTACCCAGAAAAGATATCATTTAGAATCAAAAGGAAGATAAAGAGCTTTCCAGACAAGAGAAAATTAAGTTCACCATCACCAAACCATTATTATATGAAATGTTAAAATGACTTATTTAAGAAAAAGAAGATCAAAACTAGGAATGATAAAATGGCAAAAATACTTATCTGTCAACAATTGAATCTAAGAAACAAACTCAGCAGACAAGAAGAACAGAGACAGAATCATGGATATGGAGAGCATTTTGATGGTTGCCAGATGGGAGGGTGTGTGGGGGAATGGGTGAGGAGGTGAGGGGATTAGGAAGTACAAATAGGCAGTTACAGAGTAGCCATGGGGATATAAAGTACAGTATAGGAAATGGAGTAGCCAAAGAACTTATATGCATGACCCATGGACATGAACAGTGGTGTGTGGATTGCCTGAGGGACTGGGTGTGCTGGGTGGAGGGGGGAAAATGGGGGAAAATTGTGACAATGTAATAGCATAATCAATAAAATATTAAAAAAATAAGTCAACAAACAACAAGTGCTGGTGAGGATGTGGAGAAAATGGAACCCTAGTGCACTGTTGGTGGGAATGCAGACTGGTACAGCCACTGCGGAAAACAGTACAGAATTTCCTCAGAAAACTAAAGATGCAACTGCCTTTTGATCCAGTGATTCCAGTGCTGGGATTATACCCTAAGAATCCTGAAATAGCAATTCAAGAGAACCTGTGCACCCCTATGTTCATAGCAGCATTATTTACAATAGCCAAGTGCTAGAAGCAGCCTAAGTGCCCATCAGTGAGTGGATCAAAAAACCGTGGTGCATTTACACAATGGAATATTACGCAGCAGAAAGAAAGGAGCTCCTACCCTTCACAACAGCATGGATGGAACTGGAGAGCATTATGCTGAGTGAAATAAGCCAGATGGTGAAAGACAAATGCCACATGATCTCGCCTATAAAAGGAACCTAATGAACAAAACAAACAAATGAGCAAAATAGAACCAGACGCATGGAAACAAAGAACAGATTGACAGCGGCCAGAGGGGAGAGATGGGGATAAGGGTGGACAGAAGGAGAAGGGACTAGTCAAGGAACATGTATAAAGGACCCGTGGACATGGACAACAGGGTGGGGACTGACCGTGGGAGCTGCTGGGTGGGGGTGTGTGTGGGCTGGGTGGAGGAGAACAAAGGCTGAAAACTTGGGACAACTGTAATAGAACAACAATAAAAAGTTTAATAAATAAAAATAGAAAACAATAAAGGTGGTAAAATTTTTATTTATGCAAGGTCATGGAGTTAATTAAAAAAGTTCAGTAAGATTGTAATTCTAGGACTGACCAACTTGAAGTTTGTTGTATTTGTTATCTATGACCCCTTCCTCCCTCCCTCCCTTCCCCTTTTCCTTCCTTCCTCCGTTCCTCCCTTCCTCCCTTTCCTCTCTGTTTTCAAAGAGCAATATTATGTCAGGTGCCAGTGATGCAAAGAATGCAGAAATAAATAAGATAAACAAGCCCAGGATCCTGGTCTCAAGGAGCTAACACATTAGTAGAAGGAAAGAGATGTACAAATAAGTGAGACAGAGTAGTACAGTGCAGACCAAGCTGCCTGTACTTGCACAGTTGGGGTGTGGAAGTGAGGGTGAGTGGTGTGACCTATGAAGGGGGAGAGTTCACTCTGCTCTCAGGGCTGTCGATGGGATCTGAGTTTTACTAGGTGAATAGGATGCCTGCTGGAGGGGCCTCTCAGTCAAGGTGGCCCTGTGTTTTTGAGGTAATACTCCTTTTTCCTCTCTGTAATGGCTATAACTTTTTCCTCTTTTTGGTTTGGAAGAAAGGAAGAGAATTTGGACTCAGTTTCTTTTCTGTCTCTGTTCTGGGGGGCTTGACACAGAGCACCACAGAGTTTTATTGCTGGAAGGAAGTGCTGGGGCATTTAGACAGACAGGAAGAGGAAGGGAGAGAGAGGGAGAGAGACTCAGTTTCAGGAATATGGCAGGGCCATGGTAGCAAAAGCACTTACTGGATTGGCCTTCTCCATGGTGGATTGTGGTCACAGAGCTGTCACAAGGTCACAAACTCACATGCCCACAGTGCACAGTGCCAGGGTGAGTCACAATGAGAAAGGCTAGCTAGCAACATACAGAAAACATGTGGCTCACTTGGTCAGTCTTGGTTTTCTCACTTCTCACTTTTGGTATATACAGAGGGGCAAGTGATATTTTACTGTCTTCTCTATTAATAACAGAGCAAGTGGGACACTAAATGGCAACTGACTTTTGCTGCCATGTGGGGGAGACAGTCGGGTGAGGTAGGGTCTGCAGCGATGGGAGAGCAGGCGCTCCCGCTGAGGGCGGCAGGAACATGCGCTCGGGTAGTGTGTTGACATGCTGAAACGAGGGATCGGTTTTTCTAAATCTTCTGATTTTTCAAGAGAAGCTGGAAAACTAGATTTTTAAAATGAAACCACTCAATTTTTAAATGTGAACATTTTTTAAAAGACTAGGTGGGATATTGATCTTCAGGTAAAATGTCATAAACCTGTGAGCTACTAGTTGCAACTCTCATCAAATCATTTTGCAACCAGGCCCTAGCGAGTTGTGGTCTTGGGGACCAGCCTTCAAAGAATCCAGGCACTCAGGATACCTTTATCCCTTAGGTAGCAGAAGAGCATTTGTATTGCAGTGAGCATCCTTTCCGGGGTCGGACCGACATGTTCTTATCTGCTGTTCCTGGCTTCTATGGTGCACCATGATTTATGCTTCTGGTTTCCCCAGAACCCCTTCCTCATTATTCTCTTTTAACCTGAAGCCAGTATCTCTAGAATGACTAGGGAACATAAAAGAGTGTGACTCTCTGGGAAGCCCCCTGGGACTCTGCTATTGCACACAGCAGCCGCTAGGCCCGGTGATGCCTGCACAACTGAAACGTGGCTACTTCCAATCGAGAGGTGCCGCAAATGTAAAATATACACAGGGTTGTAAAGCCCTTGCTGTGAAACACAAAAAATGTAAGATATCTCAATTATTTTTCACAGCTTACATGTTAAAATAATATATTAACTTAAATAAAATATATTGTTAAAATTTGCCTGTTTTTACATTTTTAATGTAGCTACTAGAAATTTTAAAATTACCTATGTAGGTCACATTATATTTGCACTGACGGCACTGTGCTGGGTTCTTCCCGATCCCGGGATGAGTTGGGGAAAGGCCATCGCTCGTTCTCTTCCCATCATCGTGGGGGCAACCACGAGGACGCTCACGGGAGGCGATGGGGCTTTGGCGAGGGGCATAACCAGGCCTGTCAATGTTGGGCGTCGCTTCAAGCTGCGCCTTTAAGACAGGTAACTACTGTATATGCCCATGGAGGGGCCACTGAACCCTCAAAGGAAACGGCGGTCTCAGGGGTCAACTACCAGCTGACTGCATCTTCACAGATCCGTCAGTTGCTAGTTCCTTTCCTTTTATTTTGACCTCTGACCTTCTGTTCTACAGTCATCATAGGACTGAGCCAAACAGTGTTTGAGTGTGTGGGAGCAGGTTCAGGTTCAGGGATGAAGGGGCCCATCTCTCACCTCGTGGCCAGAGCACCAGCACTGGAGTTCCTTTTTCTGGCGCTGTCGGAGGCTGGGAAGTGGCCCGAAACGACCATATGTTGCCATGTATAATGCGCACCCATGTTTTTGCCCAAGCTTCGAGGAAAAAATCTTTCATTTTAATTTTTTAATTCAATTTTATTTACTTAAGACACTTGTTTTTGTATTATAAAGGAATTTTAGCATTTATTTTGAACATACTATGTATATGTACATGGAATTTTATGTAATAAATAATGGCAAAACAGAAGAACAGATACAGTGTATTTTAGGTACTACCCGTGTATAATGAGCATCCTTATTTTTCCCTCAAAAATTTTGGGGAAAAGTGCGCATCATTCACGGCAAAATATAGTACTCTGTCTCTTTTGAGACTGATATTCCGTTAGACCCCTGACAGAAGTTAGGAGTCTGTGCTGTAGAGAGCCTCCCTCACTCCCCACCCTGTGGGCCCAGAGGTGTCTGGAGGACACCCGTGGAGACGAGGAAAACCTGGAGCCAGAGCAGCTGTGTCACCTTGGAGTGCTTGCTGAGCACGAGTGCTGAGCCCTGGGGGTGCCAGCAGGAGTTTTAACCAGCAGAGGAATCAGAGCAGTAGGAACTAGGTACACGTATTGGATGAAAACATTAGAAATCACGTTTTAAAACAGTGTGCTGCATGCTACTGCCAACAATATCGTAGCGAGATTCCCCCACCTTCCTTTTTCCCCTTCTCCCTCCCTCTCCTCTTCTCTTTCTTTTTCCTTTCTTTGTGCTGGGGCATGAACGTGCCAACATATCTGCAATCTATCAGAGCCCTGATTTACACCACTCAGAAGTTTTGCATGGCTGTCACCTCATTAAGATATTTATATCCTGGCAGAGCCTGAACTTGAATCTACCTTGAATGTGTAATTGCGTGTTGCTAATGTAATGGCTGGAATTGCCCATGCAGGGAGCAACATGAGAAAGGTCACTGGGAGGAAGGCAAGGTCACAGAGCCACCTGAAGGGTGCTCAGGGTTGATGGGCTCATTTCCTCCAATTCCAGAGAGGAGTCTCATGATAGCAGGTAGGGTTTACAGAGGAGAATGACTGCAGCATGGGCTGGTGCAGATGGGAATGGAGAGGAGTTTATTGTGCTTTCCAAATGGCTGAAAGCCTCACTGACAGTCTGAGCACACACACAGCCATAGCCCCGACCCAGATGCCCATAAATATGCATGACTCGATGGGAGAGGTAGTTGCCTCTCCCCCAAACATGGCTTGCTTTTTCCCTAGCATTAGCAAATTGGTCTGCCAAACAATATAGGAAGATGTTTTTCTTTTCAGAAATAGATACAGAATTTAGTCTTCCTCTCTTGTATTTGGTCTACTTCCAGATTCCTTGGGGTATGTGGCGCGAGAGATGTGGCTAGATCTAACTAACACTGTGATGCTTTTCCTCTTCTACCACCCAGGGGAGGGGTGGCTGGCTGTTCCACGGGGCCTCTAGTCCCACCGATTATGTTGCACTTATGAATTCAGTCAATATTTATTGAACACCTGCCGTGAGATATACCGGGTGCCCCAGATACAGCAGGAAACAAGACAAGCAGGAGGCTGGCACCTGTGCTCACTGACTAGCCCAGGACATAGGCAGTTGGAAACAATGTGGTGAGCACTGTCAGGGAGGACACAGCATGGTGCCACAGAGGTCCCACCTCCCCCATGAGACAGTGGTTCTCCTGGTTTTTGTTTTGCCAAAGTTTATGCTCCAGAGGGGAATGTACAAAAGAAGGGAAGAAGGCAGAGGCAAGTGTGTGGCATCTGAGAGGCTTAAGACGTTGAGGCTGCCATAGAAAAAAGATTTTAGAATATCCCCCAAGACCAAAAAAGAAAAAAAAGTTTTCAGGTTCATAGGGTAGTAGGCACCAGCGCTTGGCCCCTGAAGGTACTGCAGGGAGTAGTAGAGTCTCAGGAGAGAATGACTCTTTGGGTGCCCCAAAGAGGCTGGACTTGGGACCCTGGATACTCAGACTTGGCCATGAGCCCAGGACAGAGGAGATGCTCACCTCTGTGGGACTGCATGGGCTTGCGCCACGGCCGTATTAGTGATGGGCCATGAAGCAGAGAGCCATTTCTTTTTCTTAAACTATGTTTCATTGATTATGCTATTACAGTTGTCCCAATTTTCCCCCCTTGTCCCCCTCCACCCAGCACCGCCCACTCCCTCAGGCAATCCCCACACCATTGTTCATGACCATGGGGCATGTGTAGGTTCTTTGGCTACTCCATTTCCTACACTGTACTTTACATCCCCATGGCTATTCTGTGACTACCTATTTGTACTTCTTAATCCCCTCACCTCCTCACCCATTCCCCCACAGCCCCCTCCTAACTAGCAACCATCGGAATGTGTCCCGGGAGCTTGGCCAGCCCTGAGTGAGGAAGTTGTGCTCCAACAGTGACTGAACTTAAATTCGCTATTAGCACAGTGGGAGGGGGACTTGGAAAAGATTACATTTTATATCAGGAGATAAAAATAATGTGAAATTTCTAACATTCCATGTTGAAAGTAGAATAAAAGTTACACCTGCTATGCATGGGGACCTCATGTAGGACTACTAAGAATTCCAGTGCAGAATATAATCTGCCCACAGATTGATTACTTCCTTAGCAGTGGGACCAATTGGTTTTGAGGAAATGGCTGTTCCCCTATTAGAAAACTGGTGGGTAGAGATGAGTGTGAACTTGCAGAAGTCACAGCTGATTTGGAGAACAACGTGTACTAGTGATGAAAATGAATTTGAAAGAGTGCTATAGAATGCTTTAAACCTCCGGGTTGATGATACACATTGTTTATCCAATGTTTGAGGAAGAAAATACAAGTGTAACTTCGTTAGATTACACTGACAATATTAACGTCTCTGAAATTCCCATGAGAGTACAAAGACATTTCAGACTCATGGAGAAATTTAAGGCCCTACCTCTGATATGATTTTTATTTTTATTTTTTCAGATTTATTTTAAAAAAGATTTTATTTATTTATTTTTAGAGAGAGGGGAAGGGAGGGAGAAAGAGAGGGAGAGAAGCATCAATGTGTGGTTGCCTCTTGCGTGCCCCCTACCGGGGACCTGGCCCACAACCCTGGCATGTGTCCTAGACTGGGAATTGAACCGGCAACTCTTTGATTTGTAGGCTGGCACTCAATCCACTGAGCCACACTAGCTAGGACTCTGATATTATTATTATTATTATTATTTTTAAAGATTTTATTTATTTTCAGAGAGAGGAGAAGGAGGGAGAAAGAGCAATGTATGGTTGCCTCTCACATGGTCCTCACTGGGGACCTGGCCCGCAACCCAGGCATGTGCCCCAACTGGGAATTGAACCGGGACCCTCTGGTTCCCAGCCCACGCTCAATCCACTGAGCTACACCAGCCGGGCCTCTGATATTATTTTTAAAAACAAACAAAATGTAACCTCTTTCCAGGATAGAGAGACATAAGAGACTGATGTCACCAGAGTCCCAGTAAAAGAACTCAATTTCCCAAGGGTCATAATGGGTGGAGCGTGGACATCCATGGGTGATTTTAGTGGCAGTCTTTTCAGCTGGGGCACACGGGGTCTTAAAGCAGAAGAAAGAATGCCTGCATGTCATTTGATGCGGCCACTAAGGAGATGTGGACATAGCATGCATTTGACAGCTACCTCAGGCTGTGTGCCTTAATGGAAGGGGTTATAACCTCAGGCTCCAGGTTCTCCCAAGGGGGCCAGAGGAGTCTAAATTAATACAGGATTACCTCCTACCCCCCCCCCCCAACATGCTTGGTCCAGATCCTGGGTAGGGTGATGACTTAGAAGATGTGGAGTGCGTATTTGGACATTTCATTAGAAAGACTCATTTATTTATGTAATAAAATATTTATTGAGGACTTGTAGCGTGTTAAACGCTCTTGTAGGCTCTAGGGGTACAACAGTATGCAAAACCTGCCCTCACGAAGTGTGGCAGATTGCATTTTCCAAAAATTACTCAATATTATTAAGATATCAGCTCTTTCCAACTTGATCTGTAGACTTAATGCAATCTGGATAAAAATCCCAGAAAGCTATTTTATGGATGTTGAAAACTGATTCTGAAGCTTATGTGGAGAGGCAAAAGACTCAGAATGACCAACACAATGCTAAAGAAGAACAAAGTCGGAGAACTGGTACTACTGCTTTCAGTACAGCAATCAAGGCAGTGTGGCATTGGTGAAGAATAGACAAATAGGTCAGCTGAACAGTAGAGAAAGCCCAGAAATAGACTCATAAAAATACAGTCAACTGATGTTTGACAAAAGGGCCAAGGCAGTTCAATGGAGAAAGAATTGTCTTTTCAATGAATGATGCTGGAACAGCAGGGCATCCATGTGCAAATTAAAAAACAAATGGAGTCTAGAACTGACCTTACACCTTACAGAAATTTATTCAAAATGGATCATAGACCTATGTGTAAAGTGCAAAACTATAAAAATTTTAGAAGTTAACATATGAGAAAATCTTGGTGACCTTGGGTTTGGTGATGAGTTTTTAGATATAACACAAAAAGTATGATTTATGAAAGAAAAACAAATGAATAAACTGGATTTCACCAAAATTTAGAACTTCTCCATCAAAGACACTGTTAAAAGAATAAAAAGACAAGCTAAAGACTAGCAAATGCCTCTCTTATAAAGGACTTGTATCAAAATATACCAAGAACTCTTTAAACTCAACAATAAGAAAACAATCAAAAAGTGGGCAAAGGATTTGAACAAACACGCCACTAAAGAATATATGCATATTGCAAATAAGTACATGAAAAATTGCTCTATGTTGTACATCATTGGTGGATTACAAATTGAAACAACAATGAGAGATATCACTACAGATCTATCAGAGGTCCTTTGAAAGGTTAATGGATAAACAAATTGTGATACATCCATACAGTGAAATATTACTTGGTAATGAAAATAAATGAGCTTTGAAGCCACAAAAAGACATGCAAGAGACTTGAATGCATATTGCTCAGTGGAAGAAGCCGGTCTAAAAAGGCTACATACTACAAGATTCCAACTGTAGAACATTCTGGAAACGTTACCATGTTGTAAGGAAGTCCCCGCTACATGGAGGCGTTTCATAATAATGTTCCAGTCAACAGCGCCAGCTGACGTCCCAGATGACAAACAACATAAACTGCTAGATATACAATATGTGAGCCTTCAGATAATTCCTACAGAGTCCACGAACACAGTAAGTGCCGCTTCAGGCCACTAAATGGTGGGGTAATTGGTAATAAATAATTGGACTATTTATCTTAATAGCAATAGATAACTGGAACATACTGTCATATATTCTGGCTACCATTTCATTGGTAAAAAATGAATTCTTACACATGGTGGCTATCAAGGAAAACATTTAGAAAAGAGGTTTACTTGCAAAGAAGTGCAAGATGGTCAGAAGGACTGGCTCTCCAAATGCTAAAAGAATAAAACAAATGGCATGAACCCCTGTATTAGTTTCCTATGGCTGCTGTAACAAATGATCAAAAACTTAGTGGTTTAAAACAGCATTGACTTATTATCTTGAGTTCTAGTGGTCAGAAGTCCAAAATGGTTCTCATCAGGCTAACGTCAAGGTATCAGTAGGGCCACATTCCTTCTGGAGGCCCTAGGGGAGAATCTATTTTCCTGTTTTTTCTAGCTACTCAAGATGGCCATGGTTCTTGGCTCATGGCCCGTTCTTCCATCTTCAGAGCCAGCAACATCAGGCCAGGTCTCTGTCCTGCAGCCATCTCTCTGGTCCTCCCTCTTTTGCCTCTGTTTCTCCCTTATAAGAACCTTGTGATTACTTGGGCCCACACATATAGTCCAGGATCATCTTCCCATCTCAAGGTCAGTTGATTAGCAACCTTAATGATTCTTTCCTATATAACCTTACATATTCACAGGTTCTGGGGTTTAAGGCATAGATGTCATTGAGGGCCATTATTTTGCCTTCCAATATTCCAAGCTAGCTTTATTATCAATTATGGGATGGAAATTTTGGTAGGTGTTTTTCATTCTCTTAGGGGGTTGAGAAGTATGTTTTATACCTTTTGTTTCCCTCTCAAACTTTGTATGTAGTAGGTTCTCAATAAATGTTTGTTGACTACCTCCCCTTCAGAAAAAGTGCAGGGAGGGAAAGTAAGCATGTTCACATATCGCTTACATTGACCCATGGAGAAAGAATAGTTAAGATGATGTGCAGAGCAATCTGAAACCCACCTGGAATGCTGTAATCTGCCCTTCTGGCTTTGACTTATCTCACTGAACTCCAAGCATACCTCTGTAAAGCAGGTGGGATGGGTCTGTTACCATATTCTACAGATGGGAAAGGAAGTTGCATGGAGAGTGAATGACCTCTCCAAAGTCACCCAGGAGTCATTGTAAAGGCAGCCTTGAGCTCTGTCTCAAGTTTCCAAATTCAGTGCTTTTCTCTTATTCCAAATGCTCCAGCATCCCCTTGGCTTCTTTCTGGGCAGGTGAATTTCCTGCATGTGCCAGGATTTTATAATTGCTTTTGTTTTACTTTTTTCTCTCCTGGCCTAGGGGATTTTTATTTTCCCCACTCTGTCCTATAATTTCATTCCCAGACTGCTCTTCATATGAAGCTTGATATTTTCAGGCATTGTTGGGGGCCAGCCAAGGACAGCCAGCACAGAGCAGCTGTGTGAGCTGGTTACCTTGCTCTCCTCCACCGCACCCAGGCACTAAATTCTGCACTTTCATACCACTGTGTTGGGGCTGGCAACCGCTGATGAGGTCTGGACTCACTCTTAAGTCATGATCCAGCTCCCAAGTGTCTTTTAGGGTTGTCAGGGGCAGAGAGAGCCAAAGTCACCAACAGCCCCTTCAATTGAGAATTCACTAATTTAATCACCCATCTAGCTATTTAAACATATTTATGGGTATATTTGGAGAAGTGGAATTGTTCAAGATTACTTAACCAGTTAGCAGCAGAGATGAGATTAGGACCCAGTCTACCTCCCCAGGTACACTCAGCAGACCGTTAACAGAGAACATCCTGGCAGGATGGTGTGGTCAGGCATAAGGGCTGCTCATCTCCATTAGCACTCAGGTACAATTTTCTAAGCGTTCTCAAACTCAGGGGTTGACTGACACTGGGAAATATCAGGGTACAGAGGAAAGGGTAGAGCTTGGAGTGAGATTGGGGTTTGAATCCCAGCTCTACTGGTTGTTAACTGTGCTCAAGTCAGTTAAATAATGAGAATATGATAACTGTATTTCTAAGACTTTTGGGAGGAATAAATGATATGGTTCACATGAAAACCTGTGACAAAGCATGTGGCACAAAGCAAGTGCTCAGTAAATACCTTCCGTCTTCCTGCCTGCAGTACATTCCTTGGTCCTGACCCAAGGAAGACACTGAGGACAGGTAAAGTGTATCTAGTAACTGACATTATAGTCTTGGTTCTGCTCTTGTCTCCCTGGAAAGATGTAGCCTATTCTGCACATTGCGTTTTTTCCCCATTCATAAAAATGTAGGTAGTCAACCTGCTCCTCCTAACCTTGTGAGGCTTGGTAAATGTGCTAAGCTTCTCGGACTGAAAACTCTATAGAACATTGAGAAAAATGAAGAGGCTCAGCCTCTGATGTCTCCATACAAGTGGGTACAAATAAGCAAATAGGGCAACTTGCCAACAGTTGAGAACTGTAAATATTTCAGGATGAACTGAGTTTAGAATTGGTCAAACAGCATTTGATGAATGCTTTAGAGATTAAAATCCTTTATCAGCATAATTGCTATTGTTAATAGACATGTAATGAACAATGGCCGTGCACTGTCAGGCTACAAATAGGACACAGCTCCTTTCCAATGTCTACAGTTAAAGGAGACTGAAGAACAAGCCAAACATGAAAAAATGAGATGTGTTATAGAGAACTGTTCCACACATCGTGGGAATTGTAGTTCAGCTCTCACTTCAAAAACTCAGTGGGACGCGAGATTCGGCAAGCAGGCCCCACGTCCGTGGACAGGTTTTCCTGTGGGGAAATCAGACCTGCATTGTACCTAGGACACTATGAGGCTTGTTCTTGCTAAAACTCTCTCAACATGGATTTAGGCAACAAATGTTTATGCATATCTCCAAAGTAACTTCCTAACAGTCTGTGCCAAACCTCTCAAGTATGGAATGTAACCAGCTCAACCCCTTTTCCCTATACATTTGCAAATGTCCTTCTTTGATGTATTTAGCAACATCCTCTCCTTTGTTGTCTATCACCTAATGTGAACCTATGCATAGTAAATGAGGACCATTCTGATGTAATGTACCCAGAAAACCAATAAAAAGGCCTGTATAGGCAGGGGTCGGCTCTCTCTCTCTGACTTAGAGAGTGGCCATGCAGTCCCCTTTTTTCTCCACAAGATTTATGTAGTCTGTGTGCATTTGTTTATAAATCTGCCACAACATACGGATTCTGCAGCACAGGATCCACGTCAATGTACCAAGGGGAGAAGGGGATGGAATTTGACTCAGAGTGAATCATGAGACCCCCCAGAGCACTACATATGCCCTGGTGCTCAAAGTCTCAGAAGAGAGATAGGTAACCGGCCCAAAAGAAAGCAGTGAAAATGATAGAATGAACTTTGAAAGAAAGTTAAATGCTTTGGGTTGATTTCCCTGCAGAAGAAAGGGTTCAGGTTTATGAGACTCCGACTGTCTGTTGCACACTCCTCAGCTATTTCCTCCTCTTCTTTCTGGGCTCGTCGTGGTCAGTTTCCAGTTGTATCAGACTTCCAGTCCTCTGAGGACAAGAGCTCTGTCTTGTTTTCCTTTGAATCCACTGGTGCTTGTACAGAGTAAGGTGCTTACTGCTTGTTTGTTCGGGCCATTGAGTGATTGGCGGGGAGGAAGGATGTTAAGTGGCTAGGCCACAGCTGGCTCAGAGGAATGAGAAAGGACAGGCTATTTTTCACTACTTAAAAAAGTGTCCCGGTACATGGTTGGTGGGGGGATAGTGGTTTGGATGTTCTAGTGGACATCTGTTGGTTGCCCATCTAGCATCCGCTCCTCAGGTCCCCTCATTCTGAGAGCACACTGTCTCCTTCCGGTGGCTGAGGTGAGGATTACCTTACCCTTGGCCAATCAGTGTAGTCTCCTCTCCCTTGCTAGGCTGTTGGCCCAGAGCCAGGTGATAACGCAGGCCTACCCTAATCAGCACACGGATTTACCTGGGGCGCCCTGAGTCTTTCAGGTTGGTCCAGTCAGAGGAAAGCTTACTAGTCTGTTCCAAGTTTTGGAGAAGAGATGGTTCATGTCTCTTTCTTTCTTCTGGGTGATGCAGAGCAGGAATATTGTGTTGGAGTCACTGTGACCACTGAGCTTCAGTCGGAGATAAAGCAAGGACATGGATAAAGGCAGAAACAGAGAAATGGAACACAAGCCTGAATCAGACTGCACGGGAGGCAGCTCTACAATGTGCTTTTCCGTGTGAATCAAACATTCTCTTGATGTTTAAATCAGTTTGATTTGGATTTTGTTAATATTTATAACACAGTGCGTTCTAAGTGAGGCAGCAGCGATGCTTCCATCAAAGTTGGAAACCGAGAGGCAGCAGTGTGGCGGTTAGCAATTGGGGTCTGTCTCCATCGCCCCGTCACCAGCTCTGACACTGGGCGAGTGACTGGCACTTCCTGAGACTCAGTATTTCTCCTATGCAGAGTGAGTATAATTGCCTTGCGAAGATTACATGAGATAATGCACGTACACTGCTAAGTATATACCGTAATGAGAGCTCAGAGGAGCAGAGCACATAGTACTGACATCACTACACAAGCTTCAAGGGTCCTGCCTGGGATTTGGAGCATACAATGGCATGTCTTGAGTTATAATTAAACTTTCTTGTCATATTTCTCTTACTTAGGCTTATTCACCTTAAGTTTTCTGTGTCTACTTCTTAGGTCAAGTCAACTCAAATGGCTTATTATTAGTAACACTATCCATTTTATTGTGCTTTACTTAATATATTTAGTCAGGGCTTTCCTGAGAAACAACCAATAGGATGTATGTGAGATAGAAATGGAGACACAGATATCTATATTTAGATATCTATCCATATATGCATCTCAAGAGATTTATTATAAAGAATTGGTTAACACAAATATGAAGGCTGAGAAGTCCCAACATCCGCAGTCAGCACGCCAGAGACCCAGAAGAGCCAGTGTGTAAGTTCCTTCCCAAGTCCAAAGAACTGAGAAGCAGAGGAGCTGATGGTATAGGTTTCAGTCTGAGGGCAGAAGAAAACCGATGTTCCAAGCCAGTCAAGCAGGCGAAGTTCTCTAGTATTCAGTCTTTTTGTTTTATTCCAGTCTTCCGCTGATTGATGAGGCCCATCGCCATGTGAGAGGACAAATGTTTTACTCAGTCTGTTATTTAAAATGTTCATCTCATCCAGAAGCACGCTCACAGATACTGCCAGAATGATGTTCCACCAAATATCTGGGTACCCAGGGGCACAGTCAGTGTGGCACATGCAATGAGCTGTCGCACTCAATAATCTAAAATATTTATTGAGTACTTCCTGTGTGTCAGGTGTGGTTCTAAGCACTGGGCATATTGGAGTGGAAAGGAAAGAAAAGAGAAAGAAAAGAGGGCAAGGGAGAAAAAACCCTACTCTTAGGAAGGTATTTTTTTGTGAAATTTTCTTCATAGTTTAGCAAGTTTATTTTGTATATTGTCTCATTTAATCCTCATAATAATTCTCTGAGGTTGTTTTTACAAGTTTTATATCTTCACCCTGCAAAGGAGGTGACAGAGACACAAAGAGATTGATTTGTTGCCTTGCCAAGGTCGCAGAACTCCTGTGCAGTACAAACGGGACTGGAATCGAGTCCCTTGAATCCAGTGTAGTGCTCTCTTCACTATACTGGAGTTTTTCTATATCTGTTTACCTGCCAAGAGCTGTGTCGTTGAGAAGAGTCAATTTACACAATCACCTGTCTCCATTCTGTGGTGTGTTTAGGGACAGACTGTGCAACAGGAATTGTCCAATCACGTCTAATTACTTTGTTACTCATTCGACATCACAGTCCAACAGACCTCCGTGCCTTTGTCCAATGGGCAACTGCATTTGAGAAACGTCTGGGCTGGCATCAGCTGACCACTTAATTTTCAACCGAAGACAAGATCTTGCTGCCTTTAATGGCTCTCAAAATGTTGACATGCATGGGAGCACAAAACGGCACTCTTTCTTGTTTTTCCCTCCTTCTAAAACCACAAGAAATTATTTAAGGAAGTTTTAATGAAATGCATTTGTCACTTATTAAGATGGATGGCTGGAGGGCAGCTTTCCATTACTGGAAATGGCAGAATCAAATTAGGAAATAACAGTCCTCAGCATCTTCTCCAACTAGCTTTTGCATAATGTGTTGGAAAAAATGCCACCTCGGCAAAAACTGCTATTGTGAGGAGCAGGGTTCTTCCCTCAAAGGGGCGTGTTTACCAGTGAGGGTCCTCTTTCACTTTGGGAAGGGGAATGGCTGGGCTTGAGAGAGGCTTCCGTGCCCAGGACACTTTTTGGCATTTGGAGGTTAGAGGCTCTGTGTCACAGTCAAAGGGGCGCAGAGAAGCTATTTTGCTTTATGTTTACCTAAGTCAAAAGCCCTAGCTTTTTGTTTAGCTTTATAAATATAAATCTTATCATTTCTTTTTGGGCCCAACAGCGCCCGTTCAGCAAATACTGGGTGTCTGCTATGTGGGGAGCACTCTCTGGACATGGGGGCTATCAGCAAGAACGAAACAATGTGCCTGCTTTGTGTGTTACTACAGTAATAGGGACACAGTAAATAAAATTCAGACAGTGTTTTATGCCATCATAGTAATAAAGCAAAGTCACAAAATATAGAGTAGGCGGAAGGGGAGTTTATTAGAAGGAATAAAATCTCTTTCACAAGTCATGAAACCCAGGGTCTTAGTTTAGTATAACCATTGTATTTTTATGTTTCCAGGGGGAAGCTGTACAGTTAGCATTTTTGTTGTTGTTAAAAAGGATTTTTGAGATTACCGAAGTCCTTTCATTTAAGCGCAGGAGTCTGTTTTTTCAATCACCAAACAAATGATCGCAGAGTAGTCACCTTTCCCTAAATACTTCTAGACTCAAATTACATTTCCCAAGGAAGACGTCAGATCAACTCAAAATGTCTATTAAGCCATACAGTCATTCAGAAAACATTTACTGATCCTCTGCTCTGTACCAGGCACGGTGCGAGGCACTGGGGAGAAAGCAGTGAGCCGGGGCGGGACCTCAGCAGCACGCCACTCCTGCCCATAGCGTGTTATTGTTGGGGAGAATTTCCTGCCTAGGATTTTATCCTCTCGACCATCCTGCAGAGTAGGCAAGACAAGTATAAGCAAGACTTTCAAGCTTATAATTGTCATTAGTGCTTTTCTCTAAGTGTTTCTGGCTGTCTGCTTTCTGGCATAGCCCTTTTCAGTAGTTGTGCTGGTGGGACATGGTCTGGCTAATGAAATATGAGGAGGAAGGATCTTGTCACCTATCAACAGAGGCTCTAAGAGGACCTTTCCCTTCCCGCTTTTGTGGTCCTCATGGGTGTTGTGTGCCCAGCGCTGGCCCCCTGAAGAACCACAGTGCCGGGAAGATCCCTCCTGCTCCAACCGGGGTGTGCAGTGTGAGTGAGGAACCGAACATTTGCCATATAAAGCTACTGAATTCTGTGGTGTTGTCAGTACCCCATAACCTGGCCCCAACTAACACAGGATTCCATCTGATCATCTCTCCCCACTTGAAGCTATCTTGTGAGGGAATTTAACATCTCAGAGGGAGTCCACCTCATTGCCAGAAAGTTCTAATTGTTGGCAAGTTCTTCCTTCAAAATTGAAATAAAGTAAGCTTCCTCGTCATTCCCCCTGACTTCTTACTCTTCCCTCTGAAGTACCAGGGAGAAACCTGTACCTCCTCCTATGTGAATGCTCTTCACGTGATACGACAGCTGTCATGTCTTCCCTCAGATCTCCCTTCTCCAGCGGAAACGTGACTGACACCCTCAAACTGGTTCTTCGATGACACAGCTCCCAGATGCCTCGCTTTTCTTGTTTTCAGTCTCTAGATACATCTTAACTTACCAGTATAGCTTTTAAATGAGGAAATAATAATTTCACATGTTTTATGGCCATGTCTACTACAATGAAATTTCTATATTTTTATGCTCAGGTACTAAAGCAAAGAAATTATTAAAAGATTTAGTAATCTTTTAAGACAAATTCAATCATATACTTCCTGCTTAAAACCCTTCAAAATTTCCCCATTGTGTTTGAGATAAAGCACTTATAAGACCCTAAATGATCGGAAGGCAGCACACTTTTTCACTTTTATCTTTCCCAAGCACCCTGTGTCAGTCATTTGCTTCTTTGCCTTCTGATTCACTCCCCACCCCTCCTACATTTTAGGGTTTCCTTACCGGCTGGATTCCAGCGAGGTTAGGTCCAATGAAGGAATGGGCAGGAGATGAAGAGTGAAGGGTATTTCTGCTTCCCCACCACTCTGCCTTTAGGTGGCATCTCCAGAAGTGGCTTCATTTCCTCTGTCTCCTTGTGGCTCCTGCTCCCGCCAGGCTGCCGTGTCTCTTGTGGCCCCACTTCTGCCAGGCAGCCACCACTGACCTGCGGCCCCTGCCAGATGGCTTCGGCTCTGGGCCCCAGTAACGCCACCCCTTCCCTGGGATCCCACTGTCACTGATCTCTGTGTTGCCTCCTCAACCTTAGTTTATTTTCTCAACCCTTCCATTACAGTTATACAAAATTCTTCTCTACTAAATTTCCTCTATTTGAAATAACTTGAGAGAGTTCTCTTCATGACTTCCATCCTTCTAGCGTTCTGTTCTCAACCACAGTGAACATTTGTTAGTTCTTAGAATAAGCCATGTTTTCATTTGTCTGAAACGGTTTTATCTCTTCCCTCCTAAACATGAGTAACTTTATTCATTCTTCACTTCTCAGCGTAGGTATCTTCTTTCTAGGTTCCCTTAGCACTCCGCGCTAATTTTTATCAGCGCATTCATTTACTGTTGACCATCTCCCTTTGCAGTCCTGTGCTCGCGGCAGGTAAAGGCCACGTCTGTCTTATTCATGGTATTCCCAGAACCTGGTCTAGTGTCTGGCTCACAGAAGGTACCTAATTAATAACTGAATATTAAATGAATTAATAGTGTATGTAAAACATTGTTATAAACCAAGCATTATATATTACAAAAAGTAAAATAAGTTCCTTGGTAACTATCAATAATGTTTGGAACTTGGAAGATGATGAGGAATGTTTTGGTGAGGACTTGTATCGTGCCATTAGTACAGAGACATGTTACCTTAATTTATATTTGAGATATTGGAGAGGCAAGACATTTCCTAAGGGTTTTATTCCTCCCCACAAGGAGGATAACCTCGGGTAAGGAATTGCGTTGTTAGCTCTTGGTTGTATCAGAGGACCATACCTTGGCAATGGTCCAAGATTCTGTAAATATGTGCAGATGGGACTAATTATTGTCCAGGGTATCCTCTAGTACTAAGATGACCACTGTATGTGTGGCTAGTTGTGCTGGCCTTGGGTCCCACACTTGATCACAGATGTCCTGTTTAGGGAATAGAAAACTGCAGGTCCCCAGTGGGCTCCATCATGTATGCTGGTGCCACCACCATATCTAATATTTATAGACTCTCTTTTCTGGTCACTCAGTTGATACCAATGGGCTCTCTAGGTGGCCACTGGGTCTAGGAGAGGCATGGCCACCTCCGGTGCCATTGCATCTAGCAAGTGATTAAGAACAGGGGAATCCATCCTCTCCTATATGCCAGGGGGCCCAGGTTTGGCTCTAGCCTGAAAGTACCATTACCATTTCCATAAAGAGGTGTCTATGGCCAGGCTGAGCTTAAGGTGTGCTGCTTCTATGACCCACAGCATAATGGGCAGTTGGGAAAAGACTGGTTGGTAAAGTTGGGTAAGGGCTGGGCTCAGGGACTGTGAGAGCTTCTATCTATCTCCAGATGTGGCCAGCAGTTGCTGCTTTAATGGTGTGAAGCAGAAGCTGAAGAGTGGCTTGCATTAGAAGCCCATGAGCAATTTGCAACCATCACGGATGGTTCAGAGACTTCAGGAAGCATGAAATGAGGTTGTTAATGCCTCTACAGTGAAGAAGTCTCTAAGGAGCCCTGATAGGATTGCCCATTGTACTATATTTGGACAAATTTTAGAGACTTTTGTTGTTGGGGAAGCACTTAAATTGGGCTGATTTGCAAGTAACAACATAAATGGGGTTAAATAAAATTTGTGAGTGAGACATAGGTTGCCTCCAAATTCAGATATAACTAGAAAGTGTAGGCCTACCTTAAAGCACTCAGTGCTAATGAGGAGAGAGGTGGTTTCTTAAATAATGACCAGAAATGTTATTGAAGCGGTGGAGCCTTGAATCTTATGGGGAATATGGCTCAGTCCTAAGTGGAAAAGTTATATGACGAATGTTTATATATATTGTGTGAGTGTATCCTTTGAGTCTCCTGAGAGGAGGGTGTCATCAGTGTGATTTCATACCTGTATAGCTGGAGAAAATTGAATGCAGTTAAGATCTTGCCTGCAAAGACTGAGTGTAATGTAAGGGCTGTTGGAATATCACACGGGGAGGCAAGTGTTGTAGTCATTCAAAGATGAGGGCCAAGTTCAACTAGGATGCTGTCAAAATGAGCATGGAAGAAACTATCGTAGCCATATTTGTAACAGCAAAATACTTTCCAATTTCTAATTAGATGGAGTCAGTAATGTCCATATTTGGTACGGGGACCTCAACTGAGGGTATCATGGCATTATAAGGTTATGGTAAACCACTGTTAGGTATCATTTATTTTCATCGGGTTTGAGCACTGGCCAAATTGGGTTATTAAAGGGGGAAACAGTAGGAGCAATGACTTCTTCCTTAGGTAAGTCTTGTACAATACAATGGCTCTTAACTCCCATAGGCCTTATTTCAAAATACATTGGGCTATATTAACCATTTTAACCAGGTAGAAGGGATGTGAAGAAGATCTATGGGATCCCATTTTGCAAAACTAACTGTAAGACTTAGGTTTTGTTTGAGTGTTTTACTCATTAAGCCAGGGCGTCCGTTCACGCTATGGGATATGTTAGGAAATGAGCACTGTGACTGTGGGGAATTCAGGTAAGATAATAGTGCTGATGGTTAAGATGAGGCATAGGTATGTTTTATGTCTTGTAATTCCCCTAAGAGTATAGGGGGTACTTTGTTTAAAGTTTGTGGGACCTTGGGTATAACTGTAACTTAATCCCAATATTGTTAAAGGTCATTTGCCGATTGTGGGGAAACCAATGAGCCACCAGAATAACATAGGAGCAGTTGTCCTCAGGTGTAGCTGGTGCCTAGGACAGATGCTGAGTCTCTAGCAGGCTTTTTGTGGTTCCCACGGCCTAAAATCAGGATGCTGCGTGGTGGGCCCTTGGGGTGGCAAGAGCATGGGAGTCACAGAGATCTGGAGACAACTTGCTGTACATGTGGTGTGGCCTTGCATTGGTTGCCTTGTAGCTTCCCCATAATCTGCTGTAGTAAAGCTTGTAACTCTTCAGGGGTTGTGCCCAGATGAAAGGATTGGGGAAATCCAGACTTTGGAGTCTCTAATATCAGGCCTTTTGATGAAGATCTTAGTTTGGGGCAGGGGGCTGATTGCCTGGAGGTCCCTTATGAGGACCATTGCTCTCTTTATAATTTTTATTTCCTTGATTATTTCCTTGGTGGGCAAAAATTTGGGTTTTATCTTGTTCTTCATAGGCAACTAATAACTCCAGGCCATCTAATGCTTTCTTAATAGTGGCAGCCTGGCTAATATGGGGAGGTGAGGCTGCTTGACAATTTGGGGGATATCCCTCACTGGCCTTGAACTAGCTGCTTGAGACTAGTAAGGGCCTCTGGTCCATTGGGATGTTCAACAAAATAATAATAAACCCATTGTACCACGTCGATTTTCCCCAGTAGCTATTGTCCTTCCTTCAAGGTGTGTGTGAGCATTTATGGTGGTGGCAGCGGGATGGGCTATTTTCCATGGCATGGACACCCAATGGATGAGAGAAAAGACTGGGAGATTGCTCTGGAATGCTGTAGATGTGCATTCTTTGGGCCATTTCAATAGATTAAATGGGTTTCTTAACAAATTATTAATTTGGGGATCATGAGATATGCCTACCAATTGGCGCATCTAACAGATGTTGAAGTTAACGCTGAACTAGTGTTATAGAGGTGCAAAAACAAATTGGTTCCCTTTTCATCTTTCCATTGAATACATTCTTTTTATTTTATTTATTTTTAGAGAAGAGAAGGGAAGGAGAAAGAGAGGGAGGGAAATGTCAATGTGTAGTTGCCTCTTGCATGCCCCCTACTGGGGACCTGGCCCGCAACTTAGGCATGCGCCCTGACTGGGAATGGAACCAGTGACCCTTTGGTTCCCAGGCTGGAGCTCAACCCACTGAGCCACACCAGCCAGGGCCCATTGAATACATTCTTTTAGTCAATTTTGGATTCCAATTAGGTCAGATCATAGACCTCAGTTTCTGTTTCCTTCACCTGGAAGGTTTTTTGAGTAATTTGGAGGAACACTTCAGGGCAGGTCTTGCTCTTTCCTGTCTTTAACCTTCTTCATCCAGAGACTCCCAGTCGGAGTCATCCATTCCCCATATAATCTCACTGCACAACGTGTTTTGTAGCTGTGGTGAAGTTGGAATGTCCACTTGGCATCCTGATAGGTGGTGTCACTGGGAGTCTTTGGTGATCACTTTTCTTTTTCAGTTTTTCCAATTTCCAATACATGCATAGTCTCCTTTGGAGCCTTTGGGGAAATGAGGGTGAAACATGCTGGTCCATTCTCCTTAGGGTCTGTGCCTTGGGACATCAGGGATTTCCTCTCTACAATGCTGAGGATCGGGCTCTTTTTTTGTGAGAGAAGCAGAGAAGCAACAGTAACGGAGGCACTTTCACTCTCAGAGTCCTGGTGAGGCAGGTGCACTGCAGCGCTCGTACCTCAGTGCACTACCTACGAGTTGCTTTCCCTCAAACGGGTCGCCACCTGATGGCACAGGTACGTGAGCTTGCCCTTGAGTGTTTCATGGAGCAGGGGCCAGCACTTGGGTGGAACACATACACAACAGTCACAGGACACATGTCGTTTGCTGAGCCTGAAGTCATTCACTCAGCCTTGGCTCTAAATTCAAGACATGTGATTCCATCTGAGACAGATAGATCTGGGCCATGACACGCTACCCAGTTCAACTTTAAAGAGAGCACCAGTCCCATTTAGGGACTCCTGTTCCTAAATGCCAATTATCAAAGCTTCTGATTTAGGTCAGTTGAATCTATAATGGAGTCTCAGAAGGACCCAGCAGGTACAGCGAGCTCAGCTAAGATTACAAGCTTGGCAGCAGACAGCAGCACAGGTCAAAGAGCACGCTGGCAAGTAGGTAGCAGCGCCAAGTGCCTGTTCCCCAACAGTCAACAGAGCTGGTTAGCGAACTAAAAACAAGAGAAGACCCCCCAGTGGTGGTGGTTATTGCTTACACCATCCTGCTCACAGGGCCTGTTGTCTCGTGGTTGCCCACAGAGGGTAGGCAGTTCCTCACCCAAAATTGGGCTGGATGTCAAGAGTCTACACATGCACCGAGACTCTTGGGTGTTAGGAATCTACACACACACACACAAGAAAGAAAAAGAAAAACACACACACAAAGAGTCTACACAGGCACCAGGAGGGTATAAAAAATTCATTACTTATGTGTGGAGGTTTTCAGGAAAGCAGGGCATGCACCCAAGCTGATCTGAAATAACTTGAGTGAAGCAAGGTGGCAGTGGCTTCGGTTTTGCCGTAGTGAGGATCCTGGAGCAGAGTGACTGTTCTTGTGCATGACCAGGGCTTGTGTGGTGTGAACCTCCCTGCTGACCCCCGGGAGAGAGAGCGCTGGGACTGTCTTACCAGCTCACCCGAATGGGGACAACAGGAAGAGAGAGGGGTGAGGCCTGTCAAATATTAAAAAAAAATGGAGTCAGACTTTTGATTACACTGATACAGAAGGTTTTACAAAATTGTGATTTTGGCGTGAAAGCTCAAATTGCATCATTAACAATAAGTATTGGCAGGCGTTTTCCAAGAAGTGACAGTCTCACTTTGTTTTTGACAAAATGTGTGTTAAATACGCAGGTCTGAATAGTTATAGTCCGTTAGTCATCCTTGCACGTTAAAAGGCTGTTCCACGGACAGAGTGGCCAGTGCAGCCTGCACCTCAGTCGCACAGGTGCTTGTCCTGAAGCTGACCCTGTACTGGGGCACGCGGCCCGAGTGCGGCACACCTACTCCCCCTTTCCCCACTCAGCTTGTTGAAAACGACGTTTGCTCAGGCATCGAGACTTAATAAAAGTAATCCCATTTACTGGTTGATCAGGGAAACTTGTGGAGAAACTGGCCTTTTTTTTCGCCACGAGTGCGTGGCTATGAAAAACATGGTGCCTCCGGGTCCAACTCGGTGGCGCAGCCTTGACGGATGGTTGGGCCCCGGCATTTTCGCCCCTTGTTGCCTCTGCACCATCAGTGAAAATATCCACTCAGGGAAAAGAGCGAGTGATGTTTTAGTATTGTTACGAAAATAGTTTTCACTCACAGTCCCCCTGAAAGTATCTCAGGGACCACCTTGCTCCCTTTCAGATGTTTACATTCCACACTTTTAAAACTGCTGGACAAGATCAAAATCAAAATCAAAGGCCAGCGATGAACACGTTGTCCTCCCTGAGGCCATAGTACAAAAATGCTACCTCATGGGACTAATAATGAGGACCAATAATTCAACATACCAGCATGGGTGTCTTATCAATCTCAGCGTGTCTCACTAAACTCACTTAATCTGCATTATGTTCCAGGATCTATCTGGGGGAATCTCTAATAACAAATAAGCTGTGGCTCCTGATGTGTTCCCAGATCAGTAGAGGCTGCAATAAATCATAAAAGCACTTATCGGTAGATCCCTATGATGGAAGTAGTACATACTGTGTGCTAAGGGAGCACAGTGACTAAATCCCCACGTGGGTTCAGAAGAATCTTAGCTAAGGATGTGATGTTTAGGCCAAGCCTTGAGGGAGAGCAGAAATAGTTCAGGTGGGAAAGGGAGGATAGGCACTTTTGGCTGAGGGACAGACACATGTAATGACATGAAGGCCACAGAAAATGGAACCTGCTGACATTTATTTAAAGCTAGCTCTAACCCTTTCGTCACCCCAGATCACAACCTGAGCCTTAGTCTCATCTCGGCCTTCTCCTCTTGGGTCATTCATTCATTCTTACAATGTTCTCAACATATAAAGAGAGAGTAGGGTGTCTTGTAGAAAAGGGGCTTCCTTTGAACCTGGTGGGATGAGGGCAGTCCTAAACCAGGCTGGACAGGGCCGGGCAGGGCATGGTGGGGCAGGGCAGGCCTAGGTCAGGCAGGGCTGGCTGGGCTGGCTGGGAAGGACGGGCAGGACTAAGCAGAACGTGAACCGAATTGAGCAGGGCTTAGCTGGGCAAGGCAGAGTTGGACAGGACCAGACAGCATGGCTGTGTTGTGCTGGGCAAGTCTGGGCATGGATGCCTGGACTGGACAGAAGTCATCAGAACTGAGCGGGGCTCAGCAGGATGGGGCAGCTCAGGACAGAACTGGGCAGGGCCTCTAGGGCTGGGGACAGCAGGGCAGAGTAAAACAGGACTGGACAAGACTGGGCAGGTCTAGGCAGGGGAGAAAGCATAGCAGCACAGGGCCCTGGGTTCTGCGAGGAGTTGATGAGGAAGGAGAATGTCCTCTGCTCCTAGCAGTCCCTAGAAACTGCAACCCCAAAACTCATCCTCCCTGGGTGTCAGAAAGCCACCCGCCCTGTTTCCATTGTATCCGTCCCATTCTAATCTGTCCTCTGCCTGGAAGGCCCTTCTTCCTGGGAAATCCTCCTGTCATCCAAATGGCATTTCCTCTGTGCTACCTTCCTGATGCCTTAGCTCTGCAGTCTAACTCTGTCTGCATGCGCCTTGGGCACCAGTGATTTGTGTCTGTGTCATTCCTAGTGTTGGTTGAAATTCAGCTCTGTCTCTCCTGCTCATTCATCATCATGAGTGAGAGTGATCTTACTTGAACGGTCTCTAATTTCGCACACCTAATATTAATAGCAAACTATTTGTAATGTGCTTCACAATGAACATGTCAGGACACCTCTACTGGGAGCCGCCTCCATAGACTAAGATAGATTTGGCTGTAGGATTAGGGGGTAGAGTTAGAAGGGTTATTAAAAGGTCTCCTTATTAGAAAACCAAGGCCCAGAGAGGATAATTGACTTAACCGGAAGTCACCCAGAGAATTTGGGGGAGAACCTCAGCAAACTTATTCTGACTCTTGGTCTGATGTTTTTCCTTACAGGACTTTTCAAAAACATGTGACTTTTTTTTTTTTTAATAATTACTTTATTGTTGTTCAATTACAGTTATCTGCATCCTCTCCCCTCCCCTCCCCTCCCCCCACCCCCTCCCACCCCCCCCTC
>PVJI01019834.1:0-30194 GCA_004026765.1 Micronycteris hirsuta
TGTGTCTGCTAATTTATCTTTAGTGTATGAGGTTTGATATCAGAACAGCTGGACCATCTAGCTACAAACCACATTTAACTTAGGAGCTACTCATTTGTATGGCGTCTATGCAATGCATTGGATTACCCAGTGAAAAGAAATTTTCTCCCTCTCCTCTCCTTTTAAATTTTATTTACAGAAAGATGTGTATTTTCTAGAAAATAGCAACTTGTTATGGGAGACTTTCTTTAGCCATCCAGAAATTAAGATCAGAAAACAAGGAGGAACCTAAGAGACAATGCATCCTTGCAAGCAAACTTGCCCAATAAAAATTCTAGCTCCTGCTTGTAGGAAGCAGAGGTCAGGCATTTTGGGGGTGAATAGAACAAAAGATGATGTTCCTTCCTTGCACAAACATACCTCATTTTATTGAGCTTTATTCACAGAGGTTGCATGTTTTTGCAAATTCAAGGCAAGATCCTGCACCAATAAAAAAAGATTACAACTAGCTTAATTGCGATTCTCACTTTATTGCAGTAGTCTGGGACTGAACCTGCAGTATCTCTGAGATGTGCCTATATGTATGAATCATTAACTCAGCGGTTTTGATTCTGAGAGTGGAAGAAGTGATAGAGGACACTGGCGAGAATTTTTTTCTCAGCTTCTATGAATATTTAGGATGTGCCTCACAGAGGCTCTGTTTTCAATTGAACTACAAGCCTTCTAAGAAGTCCTATTCTCTAATGTTTTGAACTTCAAGCTAGGGACAGTGGAATAGCCCCCAGAAAGATGCAGGCTGTGGAGAAGTCAGCTGATGCAGGGAGACCCCGTCTGAGGAGGCTGGGGCAGTGGCTGTGCTGGCAGGTGTGCTGACTACCACTGTGCGAACGTGAGAAACTTTCCCAGTATCCAGGACACAGAACGGAGCCATAAATAAATACCTCAGGTGTCAATTTAAATCCTCAAAGAGAAGGAGTTTGGAGCTTAGAGGAGGACTTTGAGGCTTGTATGCCAAAAGTAAGTTCTGTCTTGTCTTTTCACCCATACCTCAGGAAGAGGTTTTTTAAAAAATATATTTTATTGATTATGCTATTACAGTTGTCCCATTTCCCCCCCAACTCCCCTCCACCCCACACACCCCCTCCCACCCACATTCCCCCCCTTTAGTTCATGTCCATGGGTCATACACACAAGCTCCTTGGCTTCCACTTTTCCCACCGTGTTCTAATCCTCCCCCTGCGTATCCCCTACCCACTACCCAGGAAGAGGATTTTTATAGAAGGTGAACAAGACTGCATTTCCCTCTCAGGGATGCCGTATTTGATGCTGTTGTGTGCCATCCAGATCCTCCTTGAGAATTAAAGTAGTCATTCTCCTAGTTGATTGGAATTTTGGATGCTGATGGCTCACAGCTGTGTTCTTCAGGCATTGACCTTGGCTCAATGTTGGTCCTCCTTGCCTCCATTCAGGACATCCGCAAAGGTCCACTCCACCTTCAGAGATCCTCATGGCACTGACTGAGGCTGCCCTTGTAATTACATCACAGGTCAGCTTTGCTTCTCACGTGTTCTGAATTAACAGCAATTTCCTTAGCCAATTAACGTAAATATTGTGATACTAAATTGGTGTTAAGGCACTTTGCTAGATGCTATGAAAACCAAGATTATGATGTGGTCCCTGATGTGGAAGAGATATTAACTTACAGAAATGATAAATGACTCCGAAATATAATACTGTGTGGCCTAAATATACAATGCTAAGCCATTCATTTGTCCAATGTTAAGCACCTGTGTGTGCTTTGCACAGCAGCGTGAAGATCAGTAAGATGTGGGCCCCACCAGTAAGGATTTCAGTGTGTTCAGGTGAAGGAAGATATTTTCTCAACAATTTTCTCATGGAGACCCAATTTGTTTGTTTATTTAAGTCCTCACTTACTTCCAAAAATAATTTGAGTTGGATCGTAAGAAGCAATTAAGTATTTCACAAAGGGTTGGCATGTGATGGAGTGGGAGGAAAATTCCAGCTTGAAGTAATAACATGAAGGCAATAAATAGAAGAATATTTTCTCACAACACTTTCTGATAAGATCATTTAAAGTTGTAGCCGGAGGAGAATATTTAACAGGCAGATGGAGTCCAGAGTGGGGAGAGGTCAGAAGACCAAGGTATGTAATTCTGATTTTGAGCAGTAGAAAGAACAAGACTTTTTTATACTGTCTCTTCCATATATATTTGAAACCTGATGGTCTAGCTCACAGTCACTTTATCTCATTTCCTGATGGTAATATCACAATCACTATTGTAGACAATCTCGCTTTATTGCTTTCACCTTCATTTCACTTCATTTGTCTCCATTCTTGGTTATGTTTCATCTCTCTTTAAGAAATAATTATCTTTGGGGTGGTTTGTTATACCACAGCAGATCCCTGATAGACGATTGGGACTTTCACATAACAGCCCCACTCAGGGATGGTCTTGAAAGTCAGCAGCGTGGGGCAATCTTCCCATGGGCAGAGGGTTGCAAGGTGTGCATGCTCATTGATTCTGTGTTGAAAGAAAAATATGTTGATATAAAAGTATGTATGGACTCCGCAGTGACAAATGGTTTGGTTATTGGCTGGAGGCTTGGCAGGAGAAAAGCAAGAGGAATGAAACAAAGATGTCTGAGGAAGAGGCATGTGAACTGGCACGTATACGTGGGCATGAGAGGTGGCTATCTTTGATTCACATCACGGTTCCCACCAGAAAGAGTCCGCTATTGAAAGGGTTTTAAGTAACCATATAGAATAATGTGGCCAGTTGACGAAAGCTTCCTTTATTGTGATAACCTCCTTGAGAAGTTCGGTGTCTACAATGCTGAGTGTAGGAGATAGTGATACTTATATAGTACATGAAATAAGGATGAGAATTTGGAATTCATAGGAAGAGAATAAAGACCGCATGAGGAACTGAAAAAATAAATGAGCAAATCTGATTGAGTGTGTGTGTTGGGGGAGTAGATTCCTTGGTGAACCCAGTGAAGGGGCTAAGTTTTGCATCCAGGTCAACAAGGAAAAGAGGAGGTCAGCATATGTAGATGCAACAGCAATTTTCAGCTGGTGTGATGTAACATTTTTAAAACATGGCTATTTAGTCAGGGGCACTGAACTGTTTTCCCTTAGGTTGTCAAATTAAAAAAATAACGACAGCCAAAACAACAATATGTGATTGCCTTGTCTTGAACCATAAATATATAGGTCATATAATAGAGTTGCATCTTATTGGTCACGTCACATAATAAGGTATAGACATGGGCAACCGTGTAGTGATTGATTGCTGGGAGAAGAGATAGGGTGGAGGTAGCAGAGGCTGTAGGGGGAATAAATAGATATGGAAAAAATACAATACAATTTTTTTAAATGCTTGCTAATAAAAAACTCAAGGTTAAAAAAGGTCACTTTGGAGCTAAAAGGGTTGGTAATTACCATTATTATTTTTTGTGAATCAATCAAAATCATACTTATTTTTGTCAGATTATCAAAAAATATAGTATATTTTTGGTGTGCTGAAAAATTTTAGTAATTAGTTTGTGTGCCACGAGATGAAAAAGGTTGAAAATCACGGAGGTACAGGAATCATACCCATGGGATCTATGGTTCCCCCTTGGGTCTGCTTCAGGTCTTCGAAACTGAAACTTTGAGAGACGTAGAAATCCATGGCAGTTATCTAGATTACAAAATACATTAGGTAGGTCAAGTTGTATTCTTCTTTAAGAGTTGAATTTATTTTTGCTGTAGTATCTCTTCCTAAATGTATTCTTTTCTTTTTAGTTATTTGCTATTATCATTGTGATTATCAACATTTTCATTATAAAGTCATCTCTTTCTCTTGAACGCTACATCCAATGCATCTAGAAAGCTCATTGGCTCTACCTTCACAATATATTCAGAATTCAGGAAGTTGTTCAGGCAAAAAGGAATGTGAGACCAACCATAAACTTGGATCTAAAACAAGAAATGAAGAGCACTGGAAATGGAATATAGCAAGGTAATAGGAAGTTATTATTTCTTATTTTAATTGCTTTAAAAGATAACTGGCTGTCTAAAGTAAAAATAAAAGTAATGTGTAATATATTTATCACAAATGTAAAACTATAATATATGACACAACAGAAGATGAGAGGGAAGAATTGGGCTTTATACTATTTTAAGGTCTTTATACTACATTTGAAGTAATATAAAATAATTTTAAGGTAGATCCTGATATTTAAATATGTATATTTTAAAACCTCCAGAAACCACAAAAATTTGTAGGAAAGTTACAAGCCCATATTAGAAATAAACCAGAACAAAAACAAAATACCCAACAAATTCAAAAGAAGGTGAAAGGAGAAAAAAGAAACAAAGAACAGATAGAGCATTAGAAATCGGCTAGTGAGAGAATAGTTTGACTTAACCATAGAACAAATATATTAAATATAAATAAAATAAACACACCAATTAGTAGACACAGAGTATATTAAGGCCCAGTTATATACTGTCTGCAAGAAACCCATTTTTAATATAGGACTTAGATAAGTTAAAAGTAAAGAGATGGACAAAGATATACAAAGAAAATACTAAAAGAAAGTTGGAGTGGCTATAGTAATAACTGACAAAATAAACTTTAGAATAATAAGTATTACTAGAGATAAAGAAGGACATTTCATAATAAATGGGTCAATTCTCCAATAAAACACTATCATTTTACAACAATTGGGGTATCCAACATTTTGGCATCTCTGGGCCACACTGGAAGAAGAAAAGCTGTCTTGGGCCAACTCTTATTATTAAATATATTGCAACATGTAATCACACACACAAAAAATCTCATAACATTTAAGTAAATTAACGATTTTGTGTTGGGCCGCATTCACGGCGCTCCCAAGCTGCATGTGGCCCTCAGGTCACAGGGGGGCACTCCTGTTCATGCATCTAACAACAGAGCTTCCAAATACATAAAGTAAAAATTGATAGAAATAAAAGGGAAAAATTCACAGTTATTGTTGGAGATATTAACACTCCTCTCTCGATAGTTCATAGGACAAATAGAAAATCCGTGAGATACAAAGGACCTGAACATTATTAACAACCCAACATAATTAACATTAGTAGAACAATCTACCCAACAACTGTAGAATATACATTCTTTTCAAATTTAGAAGCAATATTCACTAAGACAGACCATTTTCTGGGTCATACAAAAAACCTGAATACTTCAATACATTTAAATGAATTGAAATTATATAAAGTATATTTCAGACTTTAACAGAATTAAACTAAAAATCAGTAATGGAAAGATATCTAGGAAGTCCTCTAATATTAGAAAATAAAACTAATTATTTCTAAATAACCCATGGTCCAAAAGAGGAAATCACAAGGGAAATTATAAAATAGTTTTAATTGAAAGAAAATAAAACAGAGGACATCAATTTGCAGGATACAGCTAAAGCAGTGTTCAGAGGGAAATTTATAGCAGTAAGTCTTGTATTAAAAAATACATTCAGAATTCAATTAGATCTCAAACTTATGTAATGATCCATCACTCTTTCTCACCTGGATTATTTCAGAACCTACGTTTGCCCACTACAGTCTTTTCTTAATACAGCAGTTAGAGTAATTTATTTAAGTCCTGTCAGATCATGTCACTTTAAAAATACTACAGTGGCTATCCATTTTTCTCAGTGTAAACATCAAAGACCTTATCAGGCCAACTTGACCCTGTATTTTTTGACCCCAGGTACCTCTCTGACCTCGTCTCCTGACTCCGCTCCCCACCCCACAATGTTTGGCCACACAGCCTCCATGCTTGCTTCAAGCACAGCCAGCACACCAGCCTTTCGCTGGCTGTACCTCTGTCTAGAACAGTCTTCTCCCCAGTAGCCAGCAGGTTAACAGCCTCACCTCCTTTAAACCTTTGCTTAAATATGCTTTTCTTAGCGAGGCCTCTCTGGACCACCCTATTTAAAACTGCAACGTGCCTGTTATTCCCATGGCCCCAATCCTGCCCTATTTTATTCCATTAGCATTTACCACTTTCTAACATACTGTACATTTTCCATTGTCAGTTTACTTTTATCATCTGTGTCCTCCAACCATAACACAAGCTCCTTGAGGACCGTGTGTTTGTTCTTTGTTCTTTGTTTTTTCTTCTTGCTGGACCACAAACACCCAAAACAGTGCCTGGCATATATTTATTTCTGTGGTAAGCCTTTTCTAAGTTTTTTTCTTTGTAATTTTCGTATTTATTTCTAATTATCTACTGGATTTGGTAGATTTTTTCTGGCTTCTTAAGTCTGGTGTTTATGTGATTAAATATGGAATTCATAATGTGGATGGGGGTTGATAGCAAATATGTCTACATGCCCTGGAAATTATATATCAATGTACAGTTAGTTGCAGAAGGGGATCTGTACTCTGAAATGGGCTTGTGTCTCAAAAAAGTTCATTGACTGTGTTCATAAACTAACATCCAATCATATGTTAGTAAGGTGTGCCTTGAAATCCCACCCCGGAAGCGTCTCTTACACTGAGCCCCTGCAGAGCCCCGTGCTAGCCCTGCAATTCTGAGCCCGTGGTTTAACATTCTGAGCCTCTGTTCTGTGTATGAAGTGGGGGTGCTCATGCTGACTGCGCTGGTTCTTTGTGAGCACAAAAAGAGGTGATGCATGTACAGTGCATCACAGAATATATGAGGCTTTGAAAGTATTCAAATCATAGTTATTACAATTATTAATATTTATAAAATCCTGTTTTTAAGTCAGTTATTTAAAACCCAAGGGTTTCCCTTTGTAACCTTATCCATGTTGAATGAATTCCCAAACTATATGAGAGAGCATGCAAAAAGTCAATAAATATATTTAAATTACATTCAACATCTAGATTGACACTATGAAATTGTCCTAATAGAAGAAAATTGAATTTCCATGGGGGAGAGGGGGTGATATCTCTATTCATTCCCTTATTCATTCACTAGACTTATCCTTTTTTATCACCTTCATTTTGCAAGGTACTGTCAATGGTAATTTCCTTCTGGAAAATATATACCCAGGGTTAATGAAATCCTCTCACACAGCAGCTCTAAGAATAGACCAGACACTCCCTGGCCCCGACCTCGGTGCTACCACCTGCCCGTGGTCGCCGTGTAGTGCTCTTCGCCTTCTGCCACTGCACACAGTCCCACGGCTTTAGCGAGGCCTGTACCCAGAGGTATTTCTCAGATGCGAGCTGGTTTCTTCAGATCGTTTCCTACCAATAATATTTTTACCCCTACTAACTTTCTCCCTACACTGTCTTGATCCACATAAAATAATTCAACTTCAATTTCTCTCCAAAGTTAAATGTCTCCAAAAAAAGTGCTACTTTTTTTCTGCTGGTATCAGTGAGGTGAGAAGCAAGGGCCAATAATAACAAGAGAAAAGTCCAAAGTACTCTCTCTCCACCAAAAGCCCTTAAAAAAGAAATTATCCTGGTAGTGTAACAGAAGCCAGCTCTTGAAGTTCACAGTTTTTCCTTGATTTTAAGTAGAGCAGCATTTTGTTTCTTGAAACTCTTCCACAGAATAAATGACAGATCTCACTTCAAAAGGTTTGCCAACAAATTGATTTAGTTTCTAAGCCTACTGAAAATGATTGACAATGAGACAAGATTAAGTTTTGATTGCTTTGAAAAGGCCAAATGGCAGCTTTTCATTGGCATCATTTTTCAGGCAATCATAAATGAACACGATATTTAAGTCTGTCTCAAAAATGGAGTGCCATATACAAGTGCGTGTTTCTCGCTGTGGGAGGGGATTTGGCCTGCTCTGACAGTCTAGAACCCGTTAAAGTCACACCAGAATGCCTTTGGGATTCCCATTAGCATTTCGTGATTTCTCAATCAGCCTGTGTTTTTCTGTCTAAAGCATAGTATGCGTTCTTCTTTCAGATTTTGAAAATTTAATTCTGAGTCACTTCACTGGCTCTGTAAAGAAGTTAAACAAAACTGTATTTAGCCTTTCATTATCTTTCAATTATTATGATCCTCAGAACATTCAGAATCTGCATTGTCAAATTTGCCTTCTGGGATGCTTTTCTTTCACAAATTAGTGTTTCTCAAAAGCATCCCATGAAAATAATACACTGACATTCTAGATAAATAAGGCAGCTACTTTTCTTTCAACAGTTCCCTTTGAACTAGGAGATACAATTTTGCAACTATAATTACATAACAGGCTGTCTTTCAAGAGCATTTTTAAAAACTGGCATTCTATGCCTTGCAATTGATGAAACCTAGGCTCCATTGTTGAGAAACATATACTTGTGAATATTTTCTTTAATTCTCAGAAACTTGCTTGATGGCCAGATATAAATGATGAATTTTTAGGCACTCACTAAAATTTTTTGTCTTTCAAAACACTTCTTTGGAAATGAAGCCATGCCCCTCTGAAACACCTACCTAGTCTCTTTTATTATCTTCTGCTACAGCTATCATTAATAGCATGTAAAAAGAACTTTATCTCCACATAACATCTGGAAAATCAACCAATAGCATTCACACACCAGATGGTTTTTGGCTGTCTATGTGCAGAGCTCAATGCTATATCTTATACAAGTAGAAAATATGAGACATAGTTTCTATCATCAAGGAGTCCATAAATAAATAAGGAAAAAGAGACATTGACATAAATAACTATGTCATAAGGAAGAGCATCCCCCTTAAAGATCCATTCTATTTTAAAATAGAAAGCCAAAGTATAATCCAATACAATGTTTAAGAAACTCGCACATGAAGAGCCTTTGGTCTTCTTCACTGTTGTTTTACTTCACTGGGTCCCTTTCCCATTTCCTGTACCTTTTCTCCTCTCCCTGTACCACCCACAAACAAACACAGGCACCAAGCCTTAAGATTTACCTCCTACATGGGACGTGCTTCAGAATTTATATGTAGGTACATTGGTGAGGCCCTTTCCATGCTAAGCATAACACAAATTGTACAGCTCAGGTACACATGTTGTTTCTTATTCCTCTCAAAGTGCTGTATATATTTGGTGTCATTTAATCTTTTTTTAAATTAAATTTACTGGGGTGACATTGATTACTAAGACCAGATAGGTTGCAAGCGTACATTTCTGCGATACATGATCTGTATATCACATTGTGTGCCCACCACCTGCAGCCAGATCGTCTTCTGTCACCACAGATTTGCCCCATCTCCCTCTACTACCCCCCACTCCCTCCCTTCTGGTAACCACCATACTGTTGTCTGTGTCTATGAGTTTCAGTTTTCTATCTCACATGAATGAAATCATAGGTTCTTGGCTTTTTCCGACTTACTTATTTCACTCAGCGTATTGTCAAGGTCCATCCATGTTGTTGCAAATGGCAGTGTTCCACCTTTTCTGACGGATGAGAAAGTATTCCGTAGTACAGTGAGCCATATCTTCTTTACCCAGTCCTCTATCAGAGGACTCTGTGGTTTCATTTAGTCTTAACAGCAGGGCATCAGTGCAGATTTATCTATTAAGAGAGGCAATCGAGACACACATAGGTAGTTATCCAATATTTCACATATCCCATTCGTTATGAAGCTGGCATTAGACTCCGGTTTTCCAAAAGCTCTGACCAAAGGAATTCTTTATTAGGCTTTATAGATAGTTTATAACAATAATTAGCAATTCCTTGCTGTCTTTGAACAGCAAACTTCACTGCAGAAAGGGCCCCTCCACCCTACCATGGAACGGAAAAATCAAAGTGCACGAAGAGCTTAGGGATGCGCAGTGTCAGGAGATAGTCATTGCTTTTCTCCTAGCGTCCCCACTGCGCCAAGGTGAGTGAGTAATGACTAGCAGTTCTTACCACCCTCTTCCTGGCCGTGAGTTTGGAAACACAGAGCTGATATCGGAGAAGCCAATGGTGTGTACAATTTGGATCTAAATCCCTAGATTTCAGCTATACTTTTCTTATATATTTTTTTCAGTCCCACAAATTACTCTCCTTTTCTCAAATAGTTAAATGACAAAGTATACTTCTACTTCCAACTCCGAGCCCCACCCATTTCAGGTCTCATCTTTTCCATATCAGGCACCCCATTATTCCCTCCTCTGGAGGCTTCATCATACTAACTGTAAGCCTTCAGAAAACAGGCAGGGCGGGTGGGTGAGGACGGAGCTGGTGCTGTCAGAGAAAGAATATTAAATGTTACAGCACCAGCTGCTCTTTCAGACTTTATTGACTTTTCACATCCTACATTCACTTCTGACTGTGAAGGTCAACCATTTCATCAACCAAAGCAATAACATCAAAGCTATAGCCATGTTTCAGGAATAGTCTAGCACATCGTCTCTTCAATGTCTGGAGAAAATACCTACCGAGTCTCTTCCCTACTTCATCTGGATATCCTTCTCCCTCGATATGTTTCTCTGATCTCTATCCCTGATCGGTGTTGCTCAGTGGGTCGGTCATCATCCTGCAAGGAAAAATGTTACTGGTTCAATTCCCGGTCAGGGCACAGGCCTGGCCTGTAGGGCAGATCCCTGGTTGGGGAGGTGCCAGAGGCAACTCATCAATGTCCCTCTCGCTCATTGATGTTTCTCTCCTTCTCTCTCTTCTTCCCTTCCTCTCTTTCTAAAATAAAAATAAGTAAAGTCTTTAAAAAAGATTAAGAAACCTCTATTTAAGAAAATAAAAAGGTAAAAATACATTTCAAACAAGCTTGCCTCTTCATGCATAAGCATTCACAAAACACCTGAGAAATTAGCTATGGTAGTACCGCTTATATATTCAAAGAACATATGGATTCTTCAAAGTATCCTAAAGAACAATAATGAACAAGATCCTGAATTCTCAAGTAAGCATTAAACAAATATACACATTCAAAGCAAGAACTGGCAAAAGGTATTTGTTTTTTAGAAAATTTCAATTCCCAGTTAATTATATTAATACCAAAGCTTTCATATTAAAGAAATTCTTATTCAACTTCAATTTTCACAAATAAAGCCCAGATAACAAATACAATAAGCAGCAACATCATGCCTCATTAAACCTCCAAAGTTAATATTGTAGATGACTCCCTATAAGCCAGCAAGTAATTTCTAAATCAAGTCTGTTCTTGCTGTAGCTTTCACTACACCGGATGATTCTTCATTGCACTGAATCCAGAGGTTAGCCAAAATTCTACATTAAACAGCAAAATAACAAGTCAAAATTGAGAGGAGCAGGCTCTGGTTCTTGTAATTTTCACTCCATAGTTTGAGACCTTTTTTTTTTAATGAAGTAACAGTAAATTCCTCTACATGATAGTGCTGGCAATGACTTCCCTGAGAAAGAAGGTTCTTTGGGAATGGATCAAAACTCCCTGAACCCCCTCATTGCTTCTAACCAACTGAGTTATTTCGCTTTGAAAACTCTGGTCCCATTGCAACACAAATGCAGTTACTTAGGCATGGTCTCCAAGAGCAGAGTTGGCCTTTACTCCTTAAAGCAGTATTTCTTCAGGATTCAAAAAAGCCAAACTCAAGTTTTCCCATGTCACTAAATGCCATTCTTTTATCATCTCTTAGTTAAATTTTCTGCCAAGGTGCCCTTAAGAAGTTTGAAAAGAAATAAGACCTTCGAGAAGAAAAGGATGAGGAAGAAAGAAAAAACACAGGTGTTTCAGCATAGGCCACTCCTTTCCAGTTACCTTAGAAAAAATGTGCTGATGCTATTTCCATTATCAATGTTTCCTTAGGTTACAGTACTGTGCTATAATGATCTACCAGGCAAGAATGGGGTTTATGGGGTTCCATTAATTCAGTCCTCAATGCCAAAATTGGTGCTTAATATATGCTTTTATTATTTTTTCTATTATTTCATTTATTTATATTCAATTACAGTTGACATTTAATTAGTTTCAGGTGTACAGCCTAGTGGTTAGACGTTTATATAACTTATGTAGTGATTCTCCCAATTAGTCTATTAGCCATCTGGCACCAAACACAGTTATTACAAAAGCATTGACTGTATTCCCTGTTCTGTGTTTTATATCCCTGTGACTGTTTTGTAACTGCCAATTTGCTTTTAGATGATACCTGCTCTAACCCCGTGAAGCAAAACACATTATAAACTAGGAGGGTACAACAAACAAATTCCATTTAGTTCCTTTTTACAAATATAGAAATTGAATTACAGAGTTCTGTATAAGTGATGGCTACCCATGGAATCCAGGCCTCCCTTCTAAGATGTCCCCAGCTCAAAGCCACATTGTGCTGAAAAAAATTGTTTTCCCTAATTTTGGGAACTGCTTCCACACAACCCCTCTGTCAGTGGAGTGCGTTGCTGATAACATTGCTATTTTCTTCTCTAAACACTCTCATAACTCTTAACTCTCCCTCACCTCTTTAATTTCTCATCGTTATCTCTAGAGAATGCTGTTAGTAATCTTGAAGTATTTAGTGTGCTTCTCTGAACTCATAACAGTTTTGTCTTTACAACATAATAGAGTAATTATACATAGTGCTCTACCTAGGTCGTGTGGGTTTAATCTGCCCATCTAGATGGGAAGTGCTTTATAGGCAGAGCCTGCAGCCTGTCTTTTTTATCATCCTCTCAGGACTTGCCCCATGGATGGACCAACACCTTCCAAGTTCCTATGCCCTGCAGAACTCTAGACCTCTCTAGCCTGATGCCTTCCTGTCTTCTGCTGCTATTGAGATCTCACCCCTGACATGTTCTTCTCTTACTTCTGTTTTCTTGCTACCTAGCGAAATATGCTGTCCTCATAGCCAGAGATGATAAGGAGTTTTTCTAGCAATAATCTTCCATGATTATGGTGTTTCGCCAGTGGTGAACTAACGGCAAGGCCCTGCCTCTCTAAACCGAGATGAACCAGAATCGTGGCAAATCAACATTCAAAAGATCTGGAAATGTGTGGGCTTTTGAAAACCCTGAAATTCTACCAAAATTACCTAAAATTACATAAAGTAGGTGGTCAAGGACTCCGCTGGGCATCAGGCGAGATTTAGTGCCCACATCCTGATCACTCAGCCTGTGGGCTGTGATGGCAAGTGTTGATCAGGAATAAAAAAGGTCATGCTGATTTTCTAAAGTATAAAGTGCACTGTAGAGAAGAAAAAGAACAGGCAAAATGCTGCCTTTTTTTTTTAATGGAGCGACTATGTTTGACAGATGTAAAGACAGAAAACAGAGCTCTGGAAATAGGATAAAAGACTCATAGGAGAAAAGGCCCCAGTGATGAACTAAGAGAATCAGAAAGAGCAGTAACTAAAACTGAGTTGACAGTACTGAGGCTTTGAGTTTTCTAGAAACAATGTAATGTGAACATTAGTCACATGACACGTGAACCTGAATCTTCTCACAGTTGAAACCGTGGTGCCCCAGTGCGTGAAGCAAGGAGCGTGAGAGTGAGGAGACAAAGAAGTCTGTGAAGGTTGATGATCTTCATGGAATGTTTGTATTTACAACAAAAGTATTATCTCCAAGGGGTCTCTAGAAGAAAATTGATTGATTTATAAAATTGTGTTTCTTTTAAGATTAAATTAATCAATATTTTCTCAAAAATTTCACATTCTATCTAAGGGCGAACAGTTAGCACCAGGCTGTCCATTAGTAGCTTTTTGGAGGGGTCGGGCTGATTTATGATTTGCAATTGTCAGTCTATGATAACTACTATTGAATTGTTTTATTGTTTGGTGAAAAATCTAGTGTCTTAATTTTAGCATTTCATCTCAGCATATGCACTTACTTGGTAAATCCAACCAAAGATTTATGGCAGAATAACTAGGATTTCATGAAGCAGGGTCACCAGTACTCAGACTTTAGTTCACTTTAGTCTATTAGGTCTTCCTAGCTGTGTAACTTAGGTACGCAACTTAATTTCTCTATGCACCATTTTCTCATCAGTAAATTAAGTTACCAATGATTTCTACCCTGTAGGGTTATTGTGAGGATGCAAGGAAAGAAAACATGCAAAATACTAATTATGAGTCAACAATAAAGCAATTATTTGATTAATATAAGCTGTTTTCATTCCTGCGGTAATACAGATACCAAATCTTGAACTATGGCTTGTAGAAAATGTCTTAGGGAAATGTTTCAAAATTCAGCAGTTAGTACTAGGGTGCTATTGTTTTCAGAAACTCTATCAGTGATTTATACATTTTAGAAACCTACTTTGAGCCTTGAACAAAAATTAATAGTGGATTTGGGAGGAAAAAACTAGTCATATTAAAATATTAATTGTCATTGGGGAATTTTAAAATTTACAAATTTTTCTTGTAAATTCTGAGTGAATTAATTTTTTCTATGCATCAGAGCTTGCCATGTCTTTGGCCAATCTTCTCTGAAAATAACACTTTAATACTTTATTGTCTCTCAGTAATTTTAACATATTCAACAAATAAGTTGGTATACAATTCTTAATTCTTCCTTTAAATCACATTATTTTCAACATTAATTGTAAGTTAAGTATGCAGAAAATATAATGTTGGGGTAGGAGATGTTGGTAGAATGGAGAGGTAAAAAGAACATTAGACTGAGTTTTTACACATCTAGATTCTGTTCATGGCTTTGCCACTAATAAGTCATGTACATTTGGCAAGTATAATCACCTAATATTAACAACCAACATTTACTCAGTCTTTAGTCTTTACATGCCAGACACTCCTCTAAGCTCTTCATGTTCAGTCGCGTTATTTGGTTCTTACAGAAATCTGTTGTTTAGAACTGTGAAGGGTCTGAGATTCCACTTTGCTTGAAGCTAATGTATTAGCCTGCCACAATTTCATGCACATTGGCAGAAGACATAGCACTCCCGAATCAGAGACGAAGATATTTGTTACTGACATCAATGTTACAGCCACAGTATCAGCAGATGTACCATTCTCCGAGAGCCAGGTGATACTATACACTCAGTGGGCCATGTTACAGGAGAGGAATCCTGAGATTAGGGGATCCAAATCTTTTATAATGGGCAGTAAGCACACCTCACTTTTGCTTAAGAGGATGACATTATCTTTTTGTTGTTGGACAGTAAGCAAACCTGCCTTCGTCTCTGGAGTTAGACACTCTCTCTCTTTCAAACCTCTTGTCTATACAAACATCTTTGGAAAAACAGTTCAGAACAAGTGCAGTCTGTCTCTGCTCAAAAGACACAGAACCACCAGTAACCTATGGAGAATTGTTGACCAACACTCAGGAATAGATATTATAATTAAATGATTTCATAGATGCAGAAACTAAGTAACTGAGAAATTCCTAAGTGGCTAAATAATTTGCCCAAAGCTTGTGTGGAATTGCACTCAAACCCAGACAGTCAGTTCCAAGAGCTCAGTATCTCAACCAGTGTAATCAATGAATATTCCCTTGAATACAAACCCTATTATTTAAATGTACAGCAGCATGCAAATATAAGTTCTAAGTGCATCATTTCTGTATCTCACTTTCCTCATCTCCAAAGTGGGCAAGGGGCCAGTGGAGACAGGGCTTGGGTTAGAGGCTCTCTTTGAGATCCTCTCAGATTTAATATGCCATAATTCTCAGATTTGTATCTTTGAATGAAGAGACAGCATGTGTGAGTGGATGTGATACAGACTGGAAACACAGAGGAAAGTAAGAGCATCGATTTCATTGTCAGTATACATTTTAAAATTTTTATTAAGTCCTTTGCATTCCTTAATTAGGTTTTATGAGATTGGTGAGAGAAATGAGTGTTGGATTACTACTTAGGGTATTTCTGGCCTTTCTAATTATAGCTCATGGCTAGAGTAAGCAGATACTTTATTTTCCCACTACCCCTATCATAAAACTTCCTTTTTCTATTAGATGAGTGAGAATATTATCTAAGAATAAAATGAAGGCAGTTTTCAAGCTGCGCATGCCTGGCATGTTGCCAAAGAAGCATGTCCTGGGTAGAGTATTACCAAAGAAGGGAAGGAAAAGCAAAGAAACTGTAATAACATTAGGCAGATAGTCAGGCCCTGAGTCCTCTTCACATCCAGAGAAGATCAAGATATTTTCTTTTGAGTTGGAATAATAAGGCTTTAAAACTCTATTTAGACAGTGACTGACACTCTAACCCAAAACATAATATCAGACTCTATATCTTATCACCACAAGTTTGACTGTGGTCACATGCTGCTTGTTTCCTAAAACCCTTTAAAATCTTTTTTTTCCCCCCAGAGAAAAGCAAGAGCAGCCCTCCTCCTTGACACATCGGTGTTCCTTAGGAATCTGCTCTTGACCTTGCTCTCCTGTCACCGTACCACCTTGTATTAGGGCGGGTCATCTACTTCCAGGGCTTCACAGACCACTCATATGCCAGTGAATCCAAAATCTTTGTCTGTGTTTCTCCTGAGCTCTTGATCCATGCAGTCAACTTTCTGTTTGACATTTCTACTTGAATATGTCAAGGATATTTCAAACTTAACTTGTCCAAAATGGAACTTAGTATCACCACTGCAAACACACTTTTTCTCCTTAAATGTTTTCCATGTTGTTTAAGGGACCTCACCCTCCACTCAGGCTCCTAAACCTAAAACTTAGGCATATTTTACTTCACTTCCCATGTTCAATTAATCACCAAGTCTTGTTAATATACCTTCCAAAATTTTCTGAAGTCCACTGACAACATCTTTGCCAACGCTGAATTCGCTTTGATCTTGACCATTGTACCATCCAAGTGGTCTTTGGCAATCAGAATTTATCTCTATAAAATGCATACCTGTTCATGTTAACCTTCTGCATAAAGCCCCTCCATAGTTTCCAAGCTACCTACTGGATAAAGTCTGAACCCCTAATATGACTTTAAGGCCTCTGTAATTTGGCCGCTGCTCTCCTCTCCAGCTTCCTACTGACCCAGTATCTTTATTTTAGCCATGCTAGTCTATTTTCAGACTTTCTTATAAAGCTCTCTCTTACCATCCCTCACAGATTGCCCCTTCTGCCTCACACATCATTTGCATTATAAAACAGCCATCTCTATTCACCGTACTCAGCTTAGCAGATCACATACTAGAGAGAACTTCCCTGACCCCTATACCACTATAAGTTCCCATCATGCCTTGAGCTTCTTCTAACATTAATGCTGGTTTCATTTTATTGTAATTATTTATAGCAATGCTATCTGCCTCACTGGACCTTAAGCCTGGGGTGGCAGTGAACATGCTTGAATCCCAAGCAACTGGCTTTGAACAGGCACTTGGTAGGAACATAATAAATTCTTATTATGCATGCATGAATGAATGAATGAGTAAATGAATGAACAATCCACCACGGTGCACTTTTACAAGAGGGAAATCTTCCAGGAGCCGTCTCCTTGGCATTGAGGGTCGGTCTGGAGTTAACTCCTTTTAGACCTCTTTCCCAATATGTACATGGTAGGGCCTAGACAATTTCTTGAATCAGGTCTCAAAGTGCCTTTGGTTTCTTAGAAAGGCAAGATTCAACAGCAAAAGTTAAGACAGTTCAGAATCAGGCCTTAAAATAAAAAATAGGCAATGTCAGATTTTTGTGTGTATTTTATACATTATACATCTTCTGTGTTTAAAAACTGGCATTTTATAAATTATAAAAGCATTTAAAATGGTCACATTTCTCCTTTTTATCCTCAGTTTTAAAAGGCGGCTTTCCTCAGGTGAACAGCAGGACTGTTTGTTCCACATCAAATAGGAACTTAAAGCAGGATGTGTAACCACATCCTTGCCTCCAAAGTTAGGTAGTATCTTGAGGGCCATAAAGTAGACTATCAAAGTATATTTTTTATTAAATAGCAATAAAAAGGAGAAAATACTTTCCAGATCATGACAAGTTTAAATTAAAGGAGTGCAAAGAAAAATGTATGAATGATCTCCCTACTGTTAACTTACCAACTCTAAGGGACACTTCTGTGACGTATGGGGTGGCTTTGAAGCATTGCGCTTTTCTTCAGCTTAGGAGGGAAAGTCGGCAGAGTAGGAGAAGAAGAAAACTGGGTCATACCCTTTCCTTTTTCACTTAACCACTTACCACAGACTACACTGTGTTCCCAACCCAGTGATAAGTAACCATGAGCTGTCTGAGAGGAACCCGTGGTCTCCCATGCCAACAACAGTGAAAAATTTGAATGATTGCTAAGTTATGACGCCAAGAGGTAAAGAGTTCCAACACCTTCCTTTCACCCATTGACAAAGCAACACGACAGCAGTTAGAGTGAGCGTGCCTTCAGATTTGCCAGGACAGGCCCTGCTGTCCTGGGCTGATTATTAATCATGATGCTTCCACTCTCAAAAAATATCTTTGTAATATAAATTGTTATAATGGGCATTTAAATTCACTTGGTTTTTTAAAATTCTTTTCTTAAATTTATTGGGGTGACACTAGTTGATAAGATTATATAGGCTTCAGGTGTACAATTCTATACAGTACAACAATCTACATCATCCGTGGATTGTATTGTGTGCTCACTACCCAGTCGGATCTCCTTTTGTCACCTTATATTCGACCCTCTTTACCAGCTCCCCCACCCCCTTTCCTTGTAGCCACCATACTAATGTCTGTGTCAGTGAGATTCTGTCTGTCTTGTTTGTTGTTGCTTTCTGTTTCATATCCTAGAGCAATCAAGCAAGAGAAAGAAATAAAAGGCATCCAGATTGGGAATGAAGAAGTGAAATTGTCACTTTCAGACACTATGATTCTTTATATAGAAAGCCCTGAAGACAGCACTGAAAAACTATTAGAAACAATAAAACAAATACAGTAAAGTTGTAGGATACAAAATCAATGTTACAAAACTCCATTGCCTTCCTATATACTAACAAGATTTCAGAAAAAGAAATGAAAAAAATTATTTCTACAACAAAAAAATAAAATACCTAGAAATTAACAAAGGATGTGAAGGACTTATATACACTGAAAGCTGTAAGACATCATTTAATTCTTTTTTTTTTTTGAGAGCCTGCTATGTGCCAGTTGTGATGGCTCTCTTTTTCATTTGAAACTTGATTTCTTTTTCACAACATATCCACTAGGTAGATAATATCATTCCTTAGAAGACAGAAAACCTCATACAAATATTAAGGCATTGCCAAAGGCCATAGAACAAGTACATGGCAGCTACAATTTAAACCCCTTCTGGGTCACTGGGAAACTATTTTCTTTTAATTATATTATGTTCAGGACAAAAACTGAGCCTTAAAAACACCCTCCCTCCATTCTCTCTAAATAAAGCGAACACACAGACTGAAGTAGCAAGCAATCCAGAGGGACTCGATGCAAGACAGAGTCAGGTTCACTCCTGGATGATGACCCAATCAACCATAGACTCTGGCGCAGGTCATAAATTCTAACACAGTTCCAATGTCCTGAATATGTTTCAGACCACTGTATACCCATCTTGGGGTCTCCCTTGAATAAGAAAAGACTACTGCAGGACAACTTTCATTATATGTGTCTCACTCACTTTGTAGCACCGGCAACTGAACGGAACCCCTCCCTTGCCTGCTGCCTACTGCTACCAGTCTTTCCCACACCCCAGATATGAAGAGAGATAATAAGGCCCTCAAATAGAAGTTTCCCCATTATGAGTCATGGCTTACTCAGGCTTTGTTATAGAGAACCTGGCAGCCTTTGAAATACGCTGTTGATTTTGGCACTCTTAAGTCCCTGTGCTCTTATCAAGAAACAAGTTACATGACTAATTTGCTTGAGAAATCACCTCTGTAATGACTATAATAAGAACATCCTATGTTAAAGAGGCTGGTCTTTAATATACGGTGTTTAATGTTTGTATATCTGAATATGTACTCATTTCTTTGAACAATTCTTCACAGCTAATAGTTCCTCAATAAATATCTGTTATATTGAATAAAATACCAAAAATGCTAACAGTATTGTAAGTTACTTAATATGAGCTAGGCATAATGATGAGCTTTATGGAGATAACTCTCTTTCTCCACCCAGATGTATATATACACATTGTATATGAAAAATGTGTATATATATTATGGATGTATTAGATATATATATACACACACATTGTAGTGGATTGGCAGAAAAAGCCTGTTTAGTGCTTAGTTGTGTTTAACTTCATTCAAAACAATTTTGTTAGATTGTACACTGACAGCTGTCATATTAGTATGCATTTAAAAAACATCAAAATTGGTGAATTTTTGTGCAGCCATTTAAGATGGAAGAAGATATACATTTTCAGTGCATTCTGCTGTATTGTTTCAAGAAAGGTAAAAATGCAACTGAATGCAAGGAAAGATTTGTGCAGTGTATGGAGAAGATGCTGTGACTGATCGAACATGTCAAAAGTGGTTTGCGAAGTTTTTTGGTGCTATTGACATTTTGGCCAAATAATGCTTTGCTGTGAGGCTGTCTTACACATTGGAGGATATTTAGCAGCACCCCCAGCCTCTACTCACTAGAAGCCAATAGTGGGAGATAGCCAACATACTCAAAATATCCTAATCAATTAAGTTATTGGTAAAAATGAAAAATACGTCTTTTATTTTACAGAAAAAACTAAATGGACTTTTTGGCCAACCCAATATATGTATATATATACACACACACATACACACACACATTGTATATATAATATATAATTATTTACATATGCATTATATATGTATATATAATATATACATAAATATATGTACTATGTGTATTTTATACTTTATCTTATGTATAATCAAACTTACATATGCTTATATTTGATTAAACAAATCAGATATGAAAACAACCATATATATCAATATCATTCCCTTAACTTTATTACTTTTGAGATATGTACTTCATACAGGTAATTTCTGAAACAAATGAGCGGTATGTATTATATAGTTGTTAAGAAAAATGCATTATTGTATAAATTTAAATTATGTCAGACATGTATTGTTATTAAATACTGTAGTGTAGACACTATATAATCCTTATCTGCAAAACATAGGTAATAATATTAACCAATGATTAGGGTTGCCATGTAGACTGAGTGAGATCATGCATGTGACACACAGTTCCTGGCGTATCTCAGGTACTCTGTAGGTCAGTGACATTCTCTTCATCACTACCACGAGACTTTGCATACAGACAGGTACCTATATTATTTAAGAGAAAAATATTGTTCAATATCATGTGTTAAAGGCACTGTTTAAAAAATATGCACTTGTTCTATCATTGTAAATATTGTTATATTGTGATTAACATATAAACTTAAAATATTAGCTTTAAGGTTGACTTGGGAAGGTAAAATTTTATGGCCTACAATTTTCCAAAGATAGATTCTGAAGATTTCTCCTGAAAAAAGACTTTAAAAAATATCTTTCCTAATATATTTTTGAACCAAAACAATGGAAAGGAAGGTAAAATAGCATAGTTCTCTTTATCTAAACAGGACAATTCCTACACTTCAAGGTTAGTCCTTGGTGAATTTCAGAGGCATGCCATGCTTCTGGATTGCTCAGGAACACAAGCCTGAGCCAGTCACCGAACAGGGCTCCCCTGCCCGTCAGAGTTTGCCCAGCAGAGAAGAGGGGATTTCATTTATGTCACGACCCAAAGAAACATTCTGAAGCTTTTGGGAAAAGAATTTCTTTGTTCTTACAAAAACTGAGGAAAAAGCTGAGTTCTCTTTCCTTGGATATTTCTGTGCCTAGAGTCAAGGCTAAAAATGGCAGCAGCCATTGTGCTAGTGGTTGGGGGTCAGGCAACACGCAGAGGAGATAAGAGCGAAGAAAGACACAGAGAAATAGAGCTGCCCTAAGCAGCCCCTCAGATGATGCTGAGGATGACATTCGAGAACCACTGGGTTAAGCCAGCTTGAGTCATACTTCCTGCTACCTGCAGTCAAGATATAGTAAATATAGTCCTGATCAGTATGGATCGATTGGTTGGGAGTTGTCCCAAAAAGCAAAAAGTTGTGGGTTTGATTCCCAGCCAGGGCACATGCCTGGGTTGGAGGTTTGGTCTCCAGTCAGGGCACATACAGAAGGCAATTGAATATTTTTTTTAAATATAGTAAATATGACACATAGACTTGTAAATGTATACCAATCATACACTTAATAAAAAAGATTGCTTGAAACTGTACTCAAGTTGACTACTGATAAATTAAAGCAAAAAATTCAAAAAGGGACATCACAGTATACTAAGACTGGAAGATTGCCCTGTTTAAGGGTAACAATAAAATTCAAAGGATTTTGGCCCTAAGTGTCTGGATTTATATCCCAGATCCTCTACTTATTAACTGTGTGACTGTGGAAAAACTACTTTAGTTTCTTCCTCTGTAACATGTAGATAATCCTAGTAGTGCTGGTTTGAGTATTAAATGAGTCAACAAACGGAGAGCAATTAGAACTTTCTGCTGATGTATACTAAGCACACAATAGATGCCTGCAGTTATTGTTATTCCAGCAACAGTCCAAACACCACACCAGAGCAGGCCTGGCTGAACCGACCACACTAATCCTCTCTCAATAATGTGGACTGGTTGGGGCCAAATTACTTTCAGGATGGTGTTTGGATTCAAAGTCAGTCATTTTTATTATAAAATGTATATCTCGTTTTATGGATAGTGCTATAATTGTTATTTAAAAATTCCTCTGGAAAAAATATCTTTCAGAATCTAATTAATAGTTAGTTTTTAAGTTACTCAACAAATATTTACTAAAGGCTCAGTTATATGGCACAAATTTTAATATTTTGTAATGAAAAATGCACACACACACACACACACACACCCTAGTAAAAATAGAAAAGACTGGATGTTAATTAAACCTGTTGCAGTTTTTGTCTTAACGTAAAGGAACTGTGGTTTGTATTTGCCATTCTACCTGTTCTGTACTTAAAAAGCATATATTTATGTTACCATTTAGTGAATATATACTTCTAAAAGGCACATATAAAAATTACTTTTCTTTGAGAGAATACTAAGGTCCAAATGATCTCAGGCATCCAAGTTTCATTTCCCACTTGTGCAATAGCGGCCAATCAATCATATGTTGTACAGCATTCAGTTCCCAAACTGGCGATTTGTTTTGTTCCCATAGCCAGGTTGGGTCAGAGTTCACTATCTGAGTCCCGTCATGTCCCTAGACTTCAGGATAGGAAATCAGCGGTGGATGCTTTAGAGCAGAATGTAAAGCGCACGAATATACAATTTGTGGGCCAAAATGAACGAATGACCCATTCTCCCTGAGAGTCCTGTGGGCTTTAGTCTCAGAGGACACAGAAGGAGGGTGACCAAGTTTTTTGTGCTTACATGTCGTAGGAAGGTTCTTGAGCTAGAAACCAGCCCAAGGTTTTACTCCCACTTTCATTCACCAAAAGCTAGACTTAGAAATGCAATAATTGTGCACTTGGAAGACATGGTAGGGAGCAGTCACAGCGTAGGACTCCAGAAAGCAAGTTACAGGCAACAAGGAGAAGATACATACATTGGAATCACTTTTTATTTACTTTGTTAATTTCTAACCATTCATTTTCTTCCCATGCTTCTTTCTATGTTCTAAACTGAACAGGAGAGGCAACGCACGGTGGCCAATATAGCACAGCTATTAAGAACCAGGGGGGAGGGGGGAGGGGACAAAGGGGAGAAGGGTTTTCAGGAACCACTATGGAGGGCATGTGGACAGAACCAGAGGGGAGGAGGGAGGCTGGAGAGGGGGGTGGGGTTGGAGGAGGAGGGAGGAGGGGAAGGGAGAGGATGCAAATAACTGTAACTGAACAACAATAAAGTAATTATTAAAAAAAAAAAAAAAAAAAGAACCTGTTCTGTAATCAGACAGTCCTGGGATTGGATCCCACTCTCTACTAAAGAAGGGTATGACCTAACAAACACCTAGCCTCTCACACCTACCTCCTTGGCCTCTTCTAAGGGCTAAAATAATTGATGTCTTAACTTGATGTCTTATGCAGAAAAAACACTCAGTAAAGGCTGATAACTAATAACACTGTTGTCGTTCTTGATATTTGTTCTTTTTTCTGTGTATTCTACATAATAGGGTTGAAGCAGTAAATGGCATAGAGGTAAAACCCTTCAAATACATCTGTGCTTTCTTATCCCTGCAATGAAAAGAAAAGTAAAAATAAAATGTGTGTAACGGCTTCCAGACAGTGAAGTTTTAGTAATTTCAGAAATGCCAGGTCCCTAGGGGACAAATGGCTAAAAGGGAAATTATTGCGGTATCTGCAGCACAGTGTTACTTAGGCCTGCAGCTCAGGCCGACCTCAGGCGAGCTGGCAACACAAGGAAGGAGTACTCACACTGGCGGCCAAGTGTGAGGGTACCGAGCATGGTAACACTGAAGTTCCTAAGCTACAAAATCCTTGGTCTCCCTCTGACACCCACTCTGGTTCAAGTTGACTTGGAGTTCCGTTGCTCCCATCTCAGTGTAACGTGAGCCCTCTGGGCAAAGGCCCTGGCACCGTTCAGGCCCTCCCCTCTCTGTGACCTGTCTATCTAAAGCACGTAGATTTCAGGCTCCCCAAGGACCTCCAGCGGATCAGGTCACCTGAGGTCCCTTCAATTGGGCAGCCTGGCTCAGACCAGACCGCATGAGCCACTCCAGGCCCCCCTGTTCTTCACGGCCTTCTCCCTTTGCCTAACCCTCAACCTCTCAACTGCACAACCAAGAGAGGGAAGTCCAGGCCACATCATCAGGTACCATCTTATTTTACAAGGCATTGAAGGACAGTACTTTCTTACATATTATTGAAAGAAAAACCTTAGATATTAAGTAGTTTCTTATGGAAAGAGAGACAGAGGAGATTTGCAAACAGTAAGTGACTTTCCACAATGCAGTTATGTTTCTTTTCTAGTAGGCTCATTTGGAGGATAAATAAGGAAGACCTTGAAGCCAGTTTTGGAAAGACTTCAAATCATAAAACTGAAATGATCTAACCAAATAATGCACCTACTAATAAACCTTATGTGACCCAAAAGGACAATACTTTAAAGGTTAACAAGGATACTTTGCTAATTAGGGTCTTCTCTCTTCTGCCAGAATGCCTTGTTATAAAACCTCAACTATGCCAAATGTCTAAGGCTTAAAATTATCACTGCATCTGTTATGTGGTCTGGGGAATATCAAGGTGCTCAGAGTCTTTCTGTCAGTGAGGTACAATACAGAATTCTGGATTTGTTGTGAGGTTAAAAAAAAAAGCATTATTCACTTCCTTTTCAGGTTCCATTTTCTTAAAAAAGTAACAGTTCAACCCGTTTGCCCAGCCGTTAACTTTTCTTTTATTGTGTGCTGTACTCTATTGTTAATTAACAATAAGAATGTTCACTAGGGGAAACTTTTGATGGATTCGTTTTTTCAGAATAAAAATAACTTGGCACTATTAAAACTTGTACAGAATCAGAAATTTGGAGTTTATTAGATGTAAGCAAGCAGCTCTTGAACTTGCACTTCAATGCAGGATTAATTTTGAAATGTTCTCAGTCTTGCACTAAACAGCTAAAATAATTTCTATTTCTACTCAAGTTTTAAGAAATGCAGAGATTCAGCAGGGATCAAGGCATCAAAGGGAAATAAAATAGCTCCATTCCAAACACATTGACTAATTACTAATCATTCAGGAATCACGTGGGAAGTGCGCTAGAGAAGATGGTAGGTACACTGAAGTAAGAAGATGAGCATTTTAATAAACAAATGTGTTATTTCTAACAAGACAATTTACCTTTCAAAATATTTATAATTAATGCCATCCAAGTTCATGTCATTGTTATGATTTCAACATGCCCTAGGCCAGAGGACCAGTTTAATCACTTCACAAATCAAAGAGGGAAGGCTCCCCACACAGAGACTATTTTTTTATAGCAACTGCCAAGTTTCTGTACATAGTTTCATGGTGCACTCTCCCCAATTCATATGTTGGAGTTTAACCCTTAGTATCTCAGAATGTGATTTGATTTGGAAATAGGGTTGTTGCTGGTGTAATTAGTTCGATGAAGTCCTATTGTAGTAGGATAAGCTCCTCACCCAATGTGACTGGTGCCTTTAAAAAGAGGGGAAATTCTTCAGATTATCATCACCCAGCCTTTATTATATGAAATGTTAAAGGGATTTATATAAGGCATGGAGGGATATCAAAGGGGAGTGGGAGGGGGAGAGAGGGCAAAAAGTACAGAGAATAAGTAGCATAAACAGTAGGTAGAAAACGGACAGGGGAAGTTAACAATAGTATAGGAAACATAGAAGCCAAAGAACTTATGTGTGTGACCCATGGACAAGAACTAAAGGGTGGGGAATGGGGAGGGGGTGCGGAGCGGAGGGGAATAAAGGGGGGGGAAATGGGACAACTGTAATAGCTTAATCAATAAAATATATTTTTTTAAAAAAGAGGGGAAGTTCTGAAACAGAGATAAGCACAGAGGGGAAGAGCATGTGGAGTTGGAGTTATACTGCCATAAGCCCAGGACTCCCAGAAGGTAGAGAAGAGGCCTGGGACAGACGCCTTCAGAGGGAGCGTGGCCCTGCTGACACCTTAGTCCCAAACTTCTGGCCTCCGCAACTATGAGACAATACATCTCTTTTGTCCTAAGCCATCTTGTTTTAGATGCTTTGTTACGGCAGCCTTGGAAAAATAATACAGATATTTTTTTCTTTTACTCTTCTAAACTTTGCTTCCCCTCTCAAATGACACAAAAATGTCAAACCAAATATGGAAAGAATCATGAAGTAGAAGCATAACCAGACACACTTCCCATCCACTCCAAGTCCCTTACCTCCTGCGTCCCCTGCGGACCCAGACTCCAGGCCATCATGGTGGCGGCTTCCTCCCGAGGAGCTACGAGCTGCCTTTCTCCACGCAGGCTCTCTGCAGAGGGAAAGCGTAGCCAACCGTCTATCCAGGCCCTAATGGCTCTCTGTCTATATAAGCCAGCCCTTCATAGGAACTTTCGCTTGTCTGATTTAGCTAGGAAGTTACTTGTGTTATTTTAGATGGGAATAGTCCCGTTACTATAACAACTGCCTCCATCTTTAACCAAAAGGGCTGACATTCTTTCAATAAAAACAAGTGACTTTCCCTTTCCTTTCTGTTGACCTGTGGAATAAACTGCTCACCCTAACATACAGACACACACACCAGTGGTTTTGTAGTGTGATTGGTGGCCTAGATGATGTTGAGAAAATGTGTGTGAGCAGGCTACCACAAGTTTTTGAATAGTGTATTTGAAAGACTGACATATAGCATATTCTTAAGTACAGAGAGAAGAATAGGAAGTAGAAGATAATTTTGTTGTGTTGCTTATTGATTGAGAATATTGAAACTACAAGATAGTTAGTATGTGTGCTATGTAGCTTAGGTTTGTTGGAATTTGACCAGAACTGCAGTTACATATTGACCCAACTTTGGTAAAAGCCTCTTTGCTTCTTTCTCTTGCTCTCAAGCACCTTATAAATTCATTCAATGGACCAAGGCGGGCCACTAATTCTCATCCTTTTGAAAGAGCTTATAAAGGGAGTATTTGGGGCCAGGGCCTCTAAGCAGGATTTAGGTCGGGGGGTGGGGATAGTACTGATGATTCACCTTCCTCTCAGGTGAGGAAGTCTCTTATTGGATAACGGCCATGTGATGGCCAGAGCACCCTGGACATCAGCTCTGGTCTGGGCACCTGTCTGAGTGGGTCTTTAGAGATGCCTACAAACTCCAGGCCATGAGCAAGCCTATGACTTGGTCAGCGTGAAACAAGAGGGAAGGCCTCTGGCCCAGCCCAGGCTGCTTGCCAGGATATCTGGAAACTCATAACACGGCTGAGTAACCCGCATTTAGTAGGAGACAAAATAGCGCGTAGCAATTAAAACTACAGGCAATCTGAAAAGCATATTTTAGACAATGCTTTTGATATTCTGTACTTTTTCTGTTATCCTGTAAAAAAATATTTTTCCATCTAATGAGAGATTGGCAGAGTGAGTAAGGGGGAGAGAAGCAAAAGAAATGAAGAATTTCTAAACTGAATGGTCTGGCCCTGGAAAACTGAATATATTGAAAAGGTGTGCATTTCAGAAATCGTTTTAGTGTAGAAAAATCTTAATGAAACCCTATCTTTAGTTTTTAGAATTTTGGAGAGCATCACAATTTTTCTGCTTAAACCAGCTGCCTGGCTGCAAGCTTGTTGAAGTAGAAACCTGAAAAAGTGTGTGCTAACAAATATGTTACCTTTTAATGTTATACATATCTTCCAAATTAATGTTTCCAAATCCATTCCATGTTTTTAAAACAGTGGTGCATTTCTATTGAAACTATGAACAAATCTAAAAAAATACTTAAAAACTTTTGGCAAGATCAGGATGGTCAGTCCTGTGCTTCAGGGCCTTGTGGAGCATTTGTTTCATCATTTCTCCTGAAAACGGGTGCTGCACTCACTACCGTTTCGAAACTCCGCCCAACACTTTGAAAAGAAAATAAACATTTTATTTGTTTTAGGACAGTTTTAAAAAAAAATCACAAAGGTGGGACAGAGAATTTCCATATACCCCACACCCATTTCCCTACTGTTGACACCTTACGTTAGTATGGTTACAGATAATGAACCATTATTAACACAATTTTTAATTCACTAAAGTCCACACAGGAAAGTTAATCCTCTTTCTATTTTAGTGTTCCACCAGAGATAGCACATTTTATCCAGCCATTATATCTCAGGACCCTCTTGCTTATGACAGTTCCTCAGACTCTCCTTGTTTTTGGTAACATGCAAAGTTTTGAGGAGCAGTGGTCAGGTGTTTTGTAGAAGGCCCCTCCATTGGGATTTGACTTCGGTTTTCCTTATGATTAGACTGGGGTTAAATGCTTTTTGTGAGGAAGACCACACAGGTAAAATGCCATTTCGTCACAACATGTCAGGCAGATATGCTGTCACCGTGACAGTACGTTGAGGTCACTGTTGATGTTAACCTTGAGCACCTGGCTAAGACAGTATTCGTCAGGCGCCCCCCCTGTGAAGGTCTCCTCCTCCCCGCTTTCCTGTCCATCACAGGCTGCTGCTGGGAAGGAAGTCCCTATGCACAGCCCGCACTGGGGGGGGTCATGCTCCACCTGCTTGAGGGCAGGGTATCTACATAAATTGTTTGGAATTTTTCTGCAAAGGAGGTTTGTCACTTCTCTGCTGTTTGTTTGTTTGTACAATCATTTATTTGTATCAATATTGGACTCACAGATATTTGTTTTATAGTTTGGATTATAATCCAATACCACTTTATTCTGTTGCTGAAATCGTTCCACTTTTCACCCTTGGAAGCTCTCTAGGATAACTTCTGTGTCTCTTTGATTACTGTCATCATTTTGGTCTGATTTTTTTTCTGAGTACTTCCTTACTCTCTGGCATCACAAGATATGCTACTGTTGTATACTTCTTGTCCCAGTACTGGCATCAGCCATTTCTCCAAGTAGCTCCCTCCCCTTTTATCAGAGAATGGTCTGAAACACAAAGTCTGTGTGTTTGTTGTATTCCTGGAGGGTCACTGTTTCTAGGCCCTCTGTGTGAACACTAGCCCACCTGTACACACATATCTATAAATACTTGTACGTATAACCATCAGCAGCTGCATTACACTAAAAATGAGCTTATACTGATGTCTCCAACTCTAATCCATTACTGCTCAGATTGGTCTAGCCCCTTCCCCTTGCTTAGTAGTAACCTCTCATTCCAAGAGTGAGAAGTCTGGGTTCTGTTACCCACCATCCATTTACTTCATATTTCAATTCCAGTATTGATACTTAATGGTATTAAAATTTTTAACTTTCAACTCCATGGGGAACAACATCGACTAGAATATAATGCTTATGTACTGTTTCCTTTGCTTTTTTTTTTAAGACTTACAGACCCCATTGTTTCCAAAGTTTTTTAAGCCAGTAATTTTCCCCTCACCACCTTCAGTGAGGTTCTTTGCAAGACACACTGGTTGTGTTGTTACACATTTGTAATACAATGGCATTATTTTGTTACGCTGTGCATTTCATCCAGGGATTCCCTGACCTTTAAGTGATTTTTTGTAATTTTCATACATTAAGGTTTACTCTTTGTGCTAAAAATTTGTATACCCTAAGAATCCTGACAAACCAATTCAAAAGAACCTTTGCACTCCAATGTTCATAGCAGCACAATTCACAATAGCCAAGTGCTGGAAACAACCTAAGTGCCCATCTACAAATGAATGGATCAAGAAACTATGGTACATTTACACAATGGAATTCTACACAGCAGAGAGGAAGAAGGAGCTTATACCTTTTGCAAC
>PVJI01019835.1:0-30183 GCA_004026765.1 Micronycteris hirsuta
CGTTTTGAGCACAGCTCCGTGTGATTCCTGTGTGAGCAAGTGTGGATCATGTCTGTGGGATGGGAATTCTCTAATAGGAATTTGGCAAAGGTGTATCTTAAAAAATTCTGGCTTGCTGATCTCTGAATATTGCTTTAACCTGGTCCTGTCTGCCACCAGACGTGAATCAACATCCTAATGCCTTGCTATGAGTAATCCTGCCTGTTCTGCTTAATCCCATGAATAGTCAATCCAATGTAAATGTGTCTTAATCCCTCTAATAAAACCCCTGGCTGGGCAACCCACGAGGTCTTTCTCCCCAGGTCTTTCTCCCCAAGATGGGGGATGGTGGAGGAGACCCGTGGCCACCAGATTTCTTCCCACCGCGTGTCTTGGTGTGAGATCCTTACACGCATTGGTTACGGTCAACCCCGGGTATCGGCAGGACCGATCCACCCCACGGCACCTAATAGCCAATTCACATTTAACATGTTTAAAATTAAGTTCTTCTTTCTCCTTTCCAACCTGCTTTTGCCCCTAGCGTCCTTCCTGTTAGTAATCGGCCTCCCGTTCCCCTGGTCGTCACGACAAAAGCCGGCTGTCATTCCTTATTGCTCTTTTTCCCTCACACCTCAAGAACATTCTTCTTAGCCCTATCTTTAAAGCAACCCCTCTCGCCTTTTACCCCTGTACCGCGCAACCTTCAAAGACTAAACCACCTCCGTTTCTTAGCTTGTTACTACAGCAGACTTCCGATGGGACCCCCGCTGCCCCTTTGGCCCTCCTCTGGACCCAGTGTGTTCTTTGCACAGCTCTCTGGTTATGGCCAAAGCCTCCAATGACATCCTCTGCATTTAGAATAAAATGCAAAGTCCTTAAATGGCCTATAAATATCAAATCCTGCATGATCTGGACGCTTGCTACCTCTTTCTTCTCATTTCCGACTTTTTCTGTCACTCACTATTCCACTCACTGAGCTTTAACTTGTCTCTACCTCAGGACCTTTGTATGCACTGCTCCTTAGCCTAACATGCTTTTCCTTAGAAATTTTATTCAAGTCAATAATTCGGTATTTAAATATTGCCTTGTTATAGAAGCCAGTCCTGACCATTGTCTTCAGAGTAACACATGCTTACCTCTGCAACTCTATTCCCTTATTCTACTTTATTTCCTAATATTGATGACAAACTGATGTCTCAGCATGTATCTATTTATTTTTTTATCACCCCTCACTAGAATGTAAGTAAGTTCACTGAAGGAAAGAAAGTTGCTTACCTTGTTCATGATAGCCCCTTCACTTAGGGCAATTGTTGACATATAGTATATGCCCAATAAATATTTCTGGCATAATGTGTAAATAAATGCAATTTCCAACTGTGACAGAATTTCTCTTTGTGCTCATTTCAGAACACAGTTGCTTTCTTGTTTTTCTTGCATGGTATTTGGCCCTAAAGAATGCTGGACTTTATTTTGTAAGCATGCCTTTAATTTGGGCATTTGCAAACTTATACTCTTCTGAGTTATTGTTTGTGCATTTTTCAGGATAATTTATGATGCCTTTTATCTTTTGTAATTCGCTGTCAGGAAGATGGACTAAAAAATCTTTGGGAAGTTACAAGGAGAAACTTTGGCCACCAGATGGAGACGCAGTACTGTTTTTTTTTTCATGATAGGCTGACTATCTGAGAAGTAATTGTAAAAATAAAAAAAAAAGCTTAAACCAAATACTGTGATTTTTTTCTGTCCCATTTTATACATTTCTAACAATTTTTACCCTTGAGAGATATTTTTACGTCTATCAGGAAGGTTTGGTGTGGTTAGCAAGTTGTATAAAAGGAATCACGAATAGATTCATGCAAAGATCATTCAGACATCAGGGCAGTTGGCTAATTGTGTGGCGAGGTTAGTTTGGAAGAGCACAGGCTGTTGAAGAAAGAATGAGTGGGTAGGGCAGAGTGGTAAGATTCTAGGAGTTAAGGGATTTGTAGTAGTGTATGTGGCGGGGTGGGGGGGCCGGAAAGGGAAGAGTTTGAAAAGGAAAAATAACTCATGGTAAAGTAGGTAAAACTAAAGTGTGCTTTCCTGGTCCAGTGGAGTAGAGAGGCAATGAAAGTCCCCAAGTAGGAGGCTTCTAGAATTTTCTTTGCAGCCAAATGTTCTGAGGGATTTTCTAACTGTCTAGGCAAGTTGGAATCTGCTTGTCTTTCCTAAATGAATGGAGAAGTTTGCAGATTTTTGTCACTTTATTCCTTTTACTTTTGGTATTTTTCCACAATGCCATGCAGTTGGGAGACTGCATGTGCTGTATGAGATGCCTAAAGCTGCAAATGTTTTCCATGACATTCTTAGCGAATATGATTTCCTCATATCAGAAAGAAAAAAGACCCCAGAAGGGAAATTAAAAATAATTTAAACATCTTTCCTCACCGGGTTTCATTCATTTACTGCTTCCAGAGATGGTCAAAACAAAAATTAAATTGAAAAGTAAATTCTTTTTCGTGGTAATGCTATTTGACCCGAACATTAGAGGAAACATTGCCTTTTCTTCCCGTCACCTCACGAGCAGGTGGGTGAACTCCTCATGAGTGTTCCTTCACTTCCTGCCAGTGGCCATCTCCTCTTAACTGGCTGCTCTGTCTCTGCCCTCTCTCCTGTCCCCTCGGCCTTCTATAACCCTGTCAGACTGACGTACCTCAGACACAGTTCACCCGGCCAGGCCTGCCAAGGGCTCAGCGCAGAGCGGGGCCCACACTATTCAGCGTGGGCATGGCCCTCTCACGCAACTCTCCGCAGCTTCGGGACTCGGGGCTCAGCTCAGGTGCAACTGTTGAAGCCCCTTTAATTCTTCTGAACCAAAGTGACACAGCCTCCTCTCTTGTGTTCCCAAGTGTTTGTGCTTTTATTATGTCCCTTGTCACTTGCATTGGATTGAACTGTAGTTGACTTTGAGCTTGCGTAGACTTTGAATACTTGAGGTCTGGAATTCTCATTTCCCAGCGTCTTCAGTGCCAAAGTGAGGACAACTGGTAAATTTTTGTTCAACCTTTCAATTTTAGTTTTGCAGGTATGTAGAATCGTTTATTTCCTGCCATGCCATACTAGAGACTTTAGATAACTAATTCCATCTTTCAAATTCTTGCCTTTTAATGTGTAAAACCAATATATCCTGTTAGGCAAAATGACAACCAAAGAGGGTATTATTATTTTAACTATTAAAATATAAATAGTTTCTTTTATGTTACATTATGATAATGTTTCATAGAACTTATTTCTCTTTTGAAAGTTATTTGCAAATTGGACACCTATAAAGTCTACTTATAATCTTGTAGGATTAACCAACATGAAGAATTAGTTGCTATGTGCACCCTGCCCCTCAAAAGCATGTACTCCAAACATGCAAAACAACAGTGTGCATGTACTGATTGAAGTAAAGTGAGACACTGTTAATAAATCCAGTATTGAAGAGTGCTTTAAGATTTATACACTTGTGAAAAATTTAGTGAACACCAACCGTTTGTCAGGAACCACCCTAGGTTTGGGAGATCATTTATAAATGAAACGGTCAACTCAACACTCATGGAACTTACCGTTTACTGTTTAATAAAAAGTAAACAATGAATGAGCAACATAATTTTGGATAATGGTGATGCTATTAGGAAAAATCAAACAGAAAAGTTTATAGAACAGCTAGAAGGTGAAGGAGCATTATCTTTTCTACATTATTATGCGGGAGTGGTGGCGCCCTGGCGATCACCAAACAGGACATGAGTATGTTCACGCTCGTCATTCATTCTGAGAGAACTCTCCACGTGTCTCCTTCCCGATACTCTTTGCCTAATCCTCTAGTCATCTTGTTCCAGAGATTCTGATTATCCACCTGGCATTTTAAATTTCTCATGGGTGGGATTTTGCATTCCCCTTCGTTCTCTGCAAGGCTATTTGAGTTGAGTGGTAACGCTGCCGCAGTCTGATCTTCCTCAGTCGGTGGGTCACTGGAAACTTGCTGTGGGGCCATAGATGTGAGTTAAGAAGAAAGTGGCAATAAAATGTACATGATTGTTGACTTTTATACACTGACATGCTTAAAACAATGCCTTAAAAATAGTAGGTACTTGTTACAGGATGCCCTCCGTACACTTTCCCCATCCTCCCCCCAAAATCACGTGCCGAAGTCCCTGTGCATCAGAATGTGACTCTATTTGCAGAGGAGGTCTTTAAAAAAGTACAATAATTAATTTCAAATGAGGTCGTTAGGGAGGTCCATCATCCAATATGACTGGTGTCCTTATAAGAAGAGGAACTTTGGACACAGACACATACAGAGGGAAGTCTATGGGAAGACACAGGGAGATGACAGCCATCTACATGGCAAGGAGAGAGGTCTCAGAAAAAAGCAAACCCTGCCAAAACCTTGATTTCGGACTTCCAGCCTCCAGAATTATGAGAAAATAAATTTTTGTTGTTTGAGCCACCCAGTCTGTAGTACTTTGTGCTTGTAACCCTAGCAGATGAATACAGTGCATGATGTATATCTGTTGAGTTGAATTACATATTTATTGGAATGTTTGCCTTCTATTATTTAGGAGCCCTTTATGTTGGAAAAATATTTACTTTCTCATATTAAAATTTTGTTTTCCCACTTTCTATGTCATCATTTAGCTTTGTTTACATTTGATCACCTTTTAATTTTGTTTACAGTGAGTTTTTTAATTTTTTTTAAAGATTTTATTTTTATTTATTTTTAGAGAGAGGGGAAGGGAGGGAGAAAGAGAGGGAGAGAAACAGCAATGTATGGTTGCCTCTCACATGGCCCTCACGGGAACCTGGCCCGCAACCCAGGCATGTGCCCTGCCTGGGAATCGAACTGGGACCGCTTGGTTCCCAGCCCGTGCTCAATCCACTGAGCTACACCAGCCAGTGCTACAGTGAGTTCTTAAAGTTGCTGTACACAAATTCTTAATATTAGTGTAGTCAAATCAATCATTTCTTAATATATTTGGGATTATTTCTGGAATTTTTATTGTGTTCATTTCCTGATCTGTTTATTTTGGTGCTAGGATCATAGTTTTTTAAAATTATTATAAATTTATAGTATATTTTAACATCTATATTATTTTCTTCTCTATAGATGCAATATTTTCAAATTCGCATGAGAATACTAAGTTAAGACAATAATGTCTTGATTTTTGCTTCATAAAAAATACTTGTTTTAGTTTCTTTAGATCGGTCACTTATTGTTTCTCAATTCATCACTGATGGTTGTGTAACAGGATGAAAGTATATGTGTTTCCCATAAAGGAAGTGTGTATTAGTTTACTATTAGAAGTCACACGATGTCTTATTAGTGAGAAAGAAAATACTAGAATTATTTTAATTTTAAGTTTTTAGACTGGAGATCTAACTGCTTTTCAAGGTGTAGGGAATAAGCAGACAGCATCGTCTTCACAACAATCTCACTCACCATGCTGAAGGGCATTTTTTCGGAAGGTTGCCTTTATTTTACGTTTTCAGGGCAGCTCAGCTTGTTAGATGCCCACAAACCAGTGTGAGGCCAGTGAGGAGCCCAGTGGGCTTGCAGAACCCTGGGACTGGGTGTTTTCTTACTTTTCTTAAATTCTGGGCCCTAGAAGCTTCTCTTGCTTTATGCTTGGCTTTTCCATGTCCCAGCCGTGTGTGAGGATTTGGGGCTGCTCTGCCATGTGCTGGAGCAGGTGCGTTTCCCTGGGGCCGCGGGCAGCGTCTGCTCCATCCTCATTATTTTACCTCCAGTCACTGACACCCAAGCTTTGGAACTGTTAGTGGAGGTTTCGCTTGGAATAGCAGTACTGCCCGCTTACTTCCAGGTTAGGTTTCTTTCAGATACAGCAGTTTAGAATTTGCCTTTTCCTCATTCTGATCTCTCTTGTGGTATGTTTTACAATGATTTCTGGCATCTGGATGTATTACCTGCCTCCTTTAGGACTGAAATAGAGAAGTTTGTTTAGATTGTCATTTCAGTTTCAAAGAAAAGGAGTTAAATATATTTGATTACTTTATGATCTCAAAGGATATGGTTAATATATTGACTCTGCCATTTGACCTCTGATTTTTCCCTCTGTAAAAGATCTTACAGGCCAATTGATAATTCAGTTTGCTATAAATGTGTGTCTACTTTATGTGATAGCACATGTTTTATTTATAACCCTGGTGATGGGGGCAGGGAGGTGTGTAAGTGGGATTTTGGATTATAAATTATAATGGAATGTATAAAAATTGCTTTTGGAACAATGAGGAGGGGGTAATTTATTTGCCCTTGGTATTTGGGGGTATCAGTTCATTGATGAGTGGCATTTGAAATGGCTTCAAAGACTGTAGGATTTTCAGAGTAAGGAAGAAAGAGCATTCAGGATAGAATAGCATAAAGGCATGGAGTACTAAAAATACAGAATTTGGTGCTGGCATGTTCTGCTGTGTTTACAGCAATTGACGGATAAGTCTAGACTCTATCCTAGCAAACCCTCCAACTATATCCTTTTTTAGATTCTCTGAGCTGCTGATAAGAAAATCTGGTCAATTATGTTATCTCTATATTATATTATGTCTACATATTTCCTCTCCTCTCCTTTCTCTGGCGGCAGCTGTGAGAAATTAAATGGTTAGGCAACTGGTTCTATATATTTCCTTTCTCTAGTATTCTGAGTTTAAATTTATTAGTCTTATAAGACATGGTTTTGGGAAAAAGTAATAACCATAGAAAGATAGGAAACAACCTGCAAATGGCTTCAAGGTCTTATGTAGAAATGAACAGGTAGTTTTTCAAGAAATAAATGCAGTGGGTTAGCTTTCATGGAAAATAGAATATAAAGTAGAAGAAAATAACTTTTCTGAATCCCCACCCTCACTTGTTTGTATGCAGTTCCCTTAACATTGAGAATGTCCAAGAACCATGGAGAGTGAAGGATTCTGGGAACAAAGGTCTTCTGTTGTACACATTATAGGCTTTAAGTGGGCATTTTATATGTGTTTTAATGTTACCAGGATATATACCAGGGGTGGGAATCACCAACTAGAGAAACAAGGTGGCCTTGTTTCAAAGTAGCGAAAGGCTGGTGAGGTTTGTTGCGGCCGGAGATGCAGTGGTTACATAATAAGCCAAGTCTGCGGAGAGCACTAAGGGTGGCAAGAGACTAAAGTCTGTTGAAGTCACTCAAAGATGTGAAGGTTTGTTGAAGTAAATCAGAACAGTGACCCGTGTCGGAACCCAGGGAGTGAAGATCCTCGCTGTTGCTCTCTGCCCTGAGTGTATCTACAGCTGTACTCGGGACAGCGTGGCTGTAATGGTCCGTTGAGAGCTTTGCATCTCTAGCGGCAGACACTGCAGATTCAGTGCTGCAAAAGGAATGTTGGCATCACCTTAATTTATCCAAGCCACTGACCTGTTGAAGCTCTTGGTGAACTAAGTTTAAACTTTACCCACGTCAAAACTTTATGACACTCATCTTTTAATTAGTTAATTAATTTTTAAAAAGATTTTATTTATTTATTTTTAGAGAGAGGAGAAGGGAGGGAGAAAGGGAGAAACAGCAATGTGTGGTTGCCTCTCACATGGCCCTCACCGGGGACCTGTCCCGCAACCCAGGCATGTGCCCTGACCGGGAATTGAACCAGGACTGTCTGGTTCCCAGCCCACGCTCAGTCCACTGAGCTACACCAGCCAGGGCTCATCTTTTAATTTAAAAATTAGTAAATTAGCCTTTCTAGGATGACCATGGCTGTGAATCAAAAATGAGTATTTAGATGTATTTCCCCTCTATTCTTTTTTTTATCTTTATCTGAGGATATTTTTTATTGATTTTAGAAGGGGGGAGAAGGAAGGGGGAGAGAGAGAGAGAGAGGAAGAAAGAGAGAGAGAGAGAGACATTGATGTGAGAAACATTGATCAGTTGCCTCCAGCATGTGCCCCAACTGGAGATCAAACCTGCAACCTAGGTATGTGCCCTGACTGGGAATCAGACCCACAGCCTCTTGGTGCATGGGATGATGCTCCAACCCAGTGAGCTACCCAGCCAGGGCTCCCCCTGTTCTTCCTCAAAATTACATTAGAAGAGATATGCTCTCTAAGTCAGATATACTTCTTGGCTTTTAGATGAATTCCATCCATTTTCTAATAGATAGTGACTGAGAATACTTTTCCCATACTCAGGGGCAATCTAAAGCTGTTGAAGAGAACGCTCCGAAATTAGGGTGCTGGTAATACAAATGTTAGGTGTTCTTTCCTTTTAAGCTTTGTAGTCCAATATGACAACAGGATCAAAGGTATAAGATGGCAGTGAACTTGAGATATGGGGAGAAATGGATATTTTTTAAAGGAAATTTTGGATAAAATTTAAATATATGGATGCTTTTATTTTAGGGACTTATTTACATTTAAATGTTTTATAAATACAAATATATATTTACATGGCTTCAAATTACTTTTTATGTGTAGAGATATTAAGTTCTATAGAAAATATTTAATATAGCATATAATATTAAATACTTTTTCTAACATGGGGAAATTTTACAAGTTCTCTTAATATATAAAACCCAATGTTTTGTTTTTTTTACCTAATAGAGCTTTTTAAAGGTAGTAACACCATTTTTAATAAAACAAGCCCTAGAAATATGATAAAGCTTGGAAGAAAAAACTTGGGTATGGAGGTGTGATAGGAATTCAATTTATTGTTCTTAATTTTATTCCTATTTTCTCCCCTCGGGGTTCTCTCAGTTGGGTAGTGCCATCATGCTGGTTGAAAAGGGCCTGTCCCCGGGGCCACATCATCCTGTGGAGGCCCTGCCTGCTAAAAACGGCCTTGCAGGGGTGGTGGTGGTACCTGCGGGGGTTGAGGCTGTTATTAGAAACGCTAAAGAGAGTCAGTGTGTCCAATTATTATTACTTTCCTAATGATTATTTCAGTGCTCTCCACTCACACACATGTGTTGTGTGTGCATATAAACATAACGTTTATTTTAAAAGAGTTGTGATGCCCTTGTTTGCATGTGCTAATCTAGCACGAGTTTACTTCGTTAGGACTCAACCATGGGGTTATTCTTTCACATAACTCTTTCTGCCTAAAATATTCTTAGGCACGTTACAGCCAGTGTTACACCTTGAAGTTGAAATCAGCCCACTGTACATATATGTATAATGTTTATGTATTTTAACATGTGTCCCCACACAGACCATAAAATGGAGCTGTATTACTATGCGAACACACATACGTACGTGGCAGTACAGCTGCATTTCATGTGCATGTTAGGATCCTCAGTGTTTTAAAACTATGCAAGCAGCATACAAGCAATATCATAGAAATGGGTTGGAGGGAGAGAAAAAATCCCCTCCTTGTTTCCTTGCACTGCATTACTACCAACAAGTAAAATTTGTATAAATAGACTACACTTATCTCACATATCATCATTCCAAGAAAGATCATGTTCTCCTAGCGTTTCCCTCAGGGACTCAGGATTGATTCATTCTACAGTTATTTTGGTGTATCAACTGGGTGCAAATCATTCCATAAATATTTATGCAGATCTGTGCTTCGGACACAAATTAATAATATCATTTCTGACTTCAAGAAGTTTATTTCTGAGAGGGGAGATGAGAAAATTAGTTCTCTGTAATAAAAGGTAGGTTGGAGTAAATTCCGCATTCATGTTCATTTAATATTTAGGGAATAGGGCAGAGTAGGATTTAGTGTCACAAATGTATTTTAATTTTAGTTTAGACCATAAAGACATTTTTATACTCCATGGGTATGGAGATGAGTTTATTTTCAGAAAGAACACTGTCGCTTTGCTATTAAGAGACAAAGCAATTAGATGAAGAGTTTGAAATTCTTCTGTGTACTTTGCCATATAGGAAGTTATGTTGCTCTTCCCACGCAAATAATGAAAGCAAACAAACAAAGGAAAACACCTGCTTATTTCACCTCTAATTGTGTTTTCTTTTACCCTGGCCCCCCAGGGCCAGATTTAGTCAACAGCTGTGCACTGTGTGTGCCCAGAATCTGTAGAAATTTGTGCATGCATCTGCAGAGCCACGTTCTTTTTATTTTTTATTTTTTATGAAATAGTCATGATTGAATTTATTTTTTCACCTTTAGTATCTAAGAGTATGTATGATGAGAGCTAATACAACATGCACATATAATTAAAATGAGTTTTCAAAGCACATTGGAAATGCTGTTGCACACATTTCTAAATAGTTGGCAGATACAAAGATATGTACCGAGTGGCCCTCCCTCTGGCCTAGGTTTTCATGGGGAGGTGAAGAGGTCTAGCTGCCTTCACAGTGACTAATCTGCCCAGGGAATCTGGTGCTATGGGATCTTTACCATTGTGTTGGAGATATAGAAACTTCATTTCTGCCAGAAGGACATTGCCGAGAAACACAGATTTGCAGGGTAATTTGAATAGTCATTTTTCTTGATTATTTTAGGTTGTGTGTGCTAGAGTTGGTATTTAGGTGTTCCTCCTCATAAACAATTTCAAAATGTTACCAGCTTTGCTGTGATGAATCCTCTTCTTTTACATGAGAACACAGAGCTGACTGTGAACTTGATGTTCAGGGAAAGAGAAACATAACCTTCCTCAAGGGTCTGTGCCGGCCTCATCCTTACCTGCAATTCTACTCTGTGGACGGAGGACCCGGTTGTCTTCCAATGCTTGGGTAAGGAGCTGGTGGGCCACAGCACTTCCGCCAGGTTGTAAATGAGTTAGTTCATTCTATTTTAAATTCCCTTCACTTTAAGACAGCCTACATTTTAAGCAACAATGAACCTGCACCAAGTAAATAAATAGAGGTCAAGGTAACAGTTTGTGAAAGCACTGATATGGGGTGAAAAAAGGCAGCAACTAGAGTTATGAGGCTGTGACAAAGGTAAATGTCTATATTGGTGAACATTGTTCTTTTTTAAAATAACCTTTACATAAATTCAGATATGCAATCATGTCATCCCCGTGGTGGTCCAGCAGACCTACGATGCCATATGGATTTATGTTTTCACCAAGAAAGAAATTACAGTTTTTGAAATTGATGAATTTGTACTACACTAGCATCGTAAAAGGTTTTATTTGTTTCAGTTTCTGTTTACTCTTTGATTGACGTGGTGCAGACTCTGAGGGACTTTCTGTAAGACTCATTTCTGAGCTTGTTTCTTGTAAATGATACTTCATGGCGATTCCAACACTCGTGACTGCTGCAGCCGGTGCTGCTTTTCTGCTTGGATTTCCAGCAGAGGTGTCCTGACCAGTAAGCGAGACAATGGGGTTACCCTCTGTCCTGTGGATCCCCTTTCCAGCCTGGCCAGGCACAGCCCATTGGTGATGTCCTGGATCTCATGATGAATGCTGATTGTCTCCATAAACTGGTCATGTGGCTGGTGAAAAAACAATAGGGCACAAATCTGGGAAATTTTCCCTGACATGAATGATATACAAATAAAAATTGTAATAGATGTAAAGACAACTTGTTTTATTAATCAGACATTTCTAAACTTTATAGTAAAGTAAATGGACTTGAATTTTGTTGAGGCTATGTGACTATTCTATTAAACGTACTAAGGAAGACTGAGAGACAAGTAGAAGTATTTTGGTAGAGGTTCCCATTTGGCTTAAATGTGATCAGTGGTACAATTCCTTTCATTATTACCCTCCGCCCATAAAATTCCCCATGGCATGCATCGTTCAAGAAACTATTCTTTAAACTGCCTACAGTAGCCAACATGTTGGAATATCCTCTGGGCTGCTGCAGTGCCTGTTTGTGATTTGGAGGATTTCCTATCCTTGATGAAATAGGGTTAGTGGCAGTGTGGCTGAGGAATCCTGTGCCCTGTGATGCCGTTGGCGTTCCATGTCCCTATGTACGTATAGAAGTTGTCATGCTGTGTAATGTTTGACATAGGTCCTTTGCCCATTTAAAAATTGGATCATTTATTTTTTGGGGGGTTGAGTTATATAAGTATTTTTTAAAATGAATTTTGGATATTAACCCCTTATCAGATGTATCATTGGTGAGTGAATTTGTTCTCCTAATCAGTGAGTTGTCTTTTCATTTTGTGGATGGTTTCCTTTGTTGTGCAGAATCTTTTTAGTTTGATGTCATCCAATTTGGTTTTTTTTTTCCTTTTGTTTCCTTTGTCCAAGGAGATGCATCAGAAAAAATATTGCTATAAGAAATGACATAGACATTATTGCCTATGTTTTCTTCTAGAATTTTTATGTTTTTTTTAAAATATTTTATTTATTTATTTATAGAGAGAGGAGAAGGGAGGGAGAAAGAGAGGGAGAAACAGCAATGTGTGGTTGCCTCTCACATGGCCCTCACTGGGGACCTGGCCTGCAACCCAGGCATGTGCCCCAACTGGGAATCGAACCGGGACCCTCTGGTTCCCAGCCCGCGCTCAATCCACTGAGCTACACCAGCCAGGCGAATTTTTATGTTTTAATGTCTTACATTTAAGTCTCTTACCTATTTTGAATTTATTCTTGTGCATGGTGTAGGAAGTTGGTCTAATTTCATTTTTCTGCATAGTTCTGTCCAATTTTCCCAACACCATTTATTGAATAGACTGCTTTTGCTTCATTGTACGTTCTTGCTTCCTTTGCTAAATATAAATTGACCATGAAGGAGTGGATTTATTCCTGGACTCTTTTCTGTTCCATTGATCTATATGTCTGTTTTCATTGCAGTACCATGCTGTTTTGGCTTTGTAATATAGTTTGATATCAGGTACGTGAATCCTCCAAATTTGTTCTTTTTTTCTCAAGATTGTGTGGTATTTTGTGATTCCATGTAAATTTTTGGAATATTTGTTCTAGTTCTATGAAATATGCCATTAGTACTTTGATAGGAATTTTGTTGTATCTATAGATTGCTTTGGGTAGTATTGACGTTTTAATGATGTTCATTCTTCCTGTCCATGAACATGGTATGTGCTTCCACTTATGTGCTTCTTCTTCAGTTTTTGTTTTCAGTGTCTTATAATTTTCTGAGTACAGAGCTTTTATATCCCTGGTTACATTTATTCCTAGGTATTATTTTGATTCAATTGTAAATGTGATTGTCTTCTTTTCTTCTTTTTTTTTTTAAGTTTCCCTTTCTGATGGTTCATTATTTATTTATTTTGTATCCTACTATTTTCCTGAATTAATTTATCAGTTTTAGTAGGTTTTTGGTGGAGTTTTCCAGGTTCTCTATATACAGTATCATGTCATCTGCAAATAGTGACAGTCTGGCTTTTCTTTTCCAATGTGGATGCCTTTTATTTCTTCTTCTTGTCTGATTGCTGTGGCTAGGACTTCCAGTACTATGTTGAGTAAAGTGGTGAAATTGGACATCCCTGTCTTGGTCCTGATCTTAATAGAAATGCTTCCATTTTTGCCTGTTGAGTATGATGTTGGCTGTGGGTTTGTCATCATGGCCTTCATTATGTTGAAGTATGTTCCTTCTGTTTCTACTTTGCTGAGAGTTTTTATCATAAGTGGGCCCTGGGTTTCATCAGATGCTTTTTCTGTCTATTGATATGATCATGTGATTTTTATGTGATATATCACATTTCTTGATTTGTGGATGTTGTTACAACCTTGTACTCCCACAATAAAACCTATTTAAGCATGGTGTATGATCATTTTAATGTATTGCTGGATCCGGTTTACTAATATGTTGTTGAGGATTTTAGCATCTGTGTTCATCAGGGATATTGGCCTATAATTTTCTTTCTTTGTAGTGTCTTTCTTTGGTATTGAGTTAGGATAATGTGTCTCCCTTGAGGGGGCAGTGTCAGTCTATTTCACGGGAATGTTGGGTGCATGGCCCTTTCTCCTAAGCCACATCACTCCATCATGATGCCTCCTGAGTCTGCACAGACCTCTATACTCAGGCCCAAGCAGCTGACTACTCAGCAGGTTGCTAGCTTCTCAGGGTGGGGCAATAGGGAGTCCAGAGGTTGGGGCCATTACATTCTTTCAGGCTAATGCCAAATGGGAAGGGAGGGCTCTAACCCCTGCCAAAATGGTGTCTGCAGTGTGTCAGAGTGACTCAGCACAGGTATTGTGGTGTCTATCCCTTCATCTCTCTCTCTCTCTCTCTCTCTCTCGGAACCACAAACCCCAGTCTCTCCTCATGCAACTCTAGTCTACTCCTCCCTCTCTCCAGCAGAGCTCAAAGTGAGTGGTTGTAATTGAGATTTTGTATGCCGGTCCTTCAAGAGGGTGCCTAAATCTATAGCAGACTCTGTCTCACTCTGGCAGTCAGAATCCCTGCTGCTTTAGACAGCCAGATGTTATGTGGACACCTCTTCCCAACTCTGGTGCTCTGGGTTGGGGTGCACAGCGTGAGATTGAGACCCCAAGCTCCTTAGGGGGAACGTTTGCATCTGAGATAAACTTTTGGAATCTCAGCTGCTGCTTGTGGGTGTGGGGCTACCTCTTTTTGCATATCAGTCCTTCCTACCAGTCTTAATGTGGCTTCTGTAAATCCTTAGTTATAAGATTTCTCTTCAGCTTGTCTTCAGTTGGTTGTTTAGGTGGATTGCTCTATGTTTTTGTTGTAGTTCTAGTTTGGTCCTGGGGGGAGGTGAGTGTAGCATCCAGCTACTCTTTCACCATCTTGGATCTGAGAGTGTCTTGATAAACAGATTTGTCTAGAATTTTTCCTTTGCCAAATTTAGAGATCAGCCTTTTTAGTAAGATACACTTTCATGGTGGTGGGAAATGAACATGCTGAGCTCACTTCTCAGATTCTCTTGAAAAACAAATAGTTATAAATAGCAAACCATATTGAACATTCAACATTTTCTTATGATTCATAGAGTTTTACGGCTAAAATAAAAATTAACATTCAGTCTCTACCATTCAAACATTTAAGTTCCTTTATCCCTGTTTATTTCTTCATATTGAGTGGGTGGTTAGGGGAAAATAAAAATGTACCTATGTAAGAAAAGATTCTGAATAAAGAGTATCGCTAGCACTGAATTTCTCATTCAGCTTAGAGGCTTCAACATTCACAGCTTATTTCAGTGCTGCTCTCGCTGCAAGAAAAGAAGGCATCTTGTAAGGTCTGTGCTGTTTTGTGAGACTGTTTGCCGGAGTTTATATGTCTGGAGAAGGAAGGAAATTCTATTAGCCTTATCCTTGCTTAATTCTAGATATATTTTTGACACTTTTCCTGAATGTCATAACTTGTTAAGGTATTTTAGGATTTTTTAAAAATCAGATTTATTGTTCAAGTAATTGGGAAACATTGATTTTTTTCCCTTTGGTTTAGCTAATAATAATAAAAAAAATACTCATTTCCCAACTTGAGAAACAAACCATCATCAATACTTTTGAAAAGCTCTGTGTGTCCAATCCTAATTACATCATCCTTCCTATGTTTTAATGTAACCAGGTTCCTGATTTTAGTGCTTATCATTTCAATGCTTTTCTATTTGGTTTTACCAGTTTGTATATGATACAAAACTATGCTATTTAATCTTGCATTTTTCAAAGAAATGACTTTCTTTCATTGAATACTTCATTGTAGTTCATCTATTTTGATGACTGTAACTGTACTTTAATTCATTTCCTGATATTGATAATTTGTGCTTCTGTTTTTCCTTTTCTTTTTTGTCTGGCAAAAGAGTTATCAGTTTTATTGATTTTTTAAGCAATCAGCTTTAAGTTTCTCACTGGATTTTTTGTTTTCATCTTGATTCATTTCTACTCGATTATTTCCTTTCTTTTGCTTGCTTTTGCTTTTATTTTTTCTATTTTTTAGTATAAAAGTTCAGGTAGTTGATTTGAAATCTTTTTTTTTTTAAATTAGGACATAATACTAAATATTATCCCCCTGCTTTATCTGTGACTTGCACATTCTGCCACATTGTGCTTTTATTTCATTTAACAAAACATATTTTCTGATTTTTGCTGTGATTTTCTATTTGATCCCTGGTTACATAGAAAAATATATTTTTTAATTTTCCCGTGTTTGGAACTTTTCTAGATACCTTTCTGTTATTGATTTATAGCTTAATTCTTTCATGACCAGAGAACAGACTTTGATGATTTAAAGTCTTTTAAATTTGTTAAGGTATCTTGGTCAGTAGTGTTCCATGTGTATTTGAAGAGAATATTTATTCTGTTGTAGTTGGGTAGAGTGTCAACTAGGGTAGATCTCCTATATCCTTACTGATGTTTTATTTCCTATCTTTATTGATTATTAGAAAGAACTGTTGAAGTTACCAACTATAGTTGTGAATTTTTCTGTTCTTTTCGTTCTGTCATATATTTTTGCTTTATGCATTTTGAAGCTGTTTTTAGGTACATACACATTAAGAATTGTTATATTCTCTTGCAGAACTATCCCCATTAATGTATTGTTATATGTCTCTTAAACCTGGTAGTAAACCTGGTAGTTCCTTTATATGAAGTATACTTTGCCTTCCAACACTGACTCCTACTTCTTTTTGGTTAGCATTATCTGGTATGTATATGTATGTACACATATATGTGTATATGTATATATGTATATATGTATATATGTGTGTATATATGTGTATATATATTTATACTCACGATCATCTTTTTACTTTTAAACTCCCTTGGCTTTATAACTGAGGTTGATTTCTGACAGATAAAATATAGTTTACTCTTACTTTTTAATCCAATATTTCAATCGTGTCTTTTAATGAGATTGTATAAACCATTTATATTTAATGTATTTTTTATGTGATAGGACTTACAAGTTAACACTTTGCTACTTGTTCATTTATGTTGTCTCTTTTTTGTTCCTTTTTTGCTCTTTTTATATTTTCTCTTGGATCAATTTAATATTCATTGTGAATCCAGTTTACTTCCACTATTGGCTTATTAGTTAAATCTTCATGTTTACATTTTTTAGTGGTTGAAATACATATTTTTTAATGGCATTAAATAATGTCTTCATGTTCCTCTCTTACATAGTATTTTTATTAGAAAGAATTGTTTGGGTTTTATAAAAACTCTTTTGTATATATTGATGTGATTACACTGATACTTCATTTTTGTTAAAAAATAATTTGTTAGATTTTTGTATAGCTGAATTCTGTCAAACTGTATGCACCTTGCTTCGTACATTCAACATTTTGCTTCTGAGAGTTAGCCAATTTGATACTTGAAGATATGATTTATTCATTTCAACCACTTCATAGTATCCATCTTATGAATATATTACAGTTTATTTATCTGATTCTCATTTGTAGACAATTAGTGCTTAATAACCTTTGCTATAATTAGTGTTGCAATGAATATTTTTGCATATGTCTTATTATACTTATTATTACTTTGTTTACTAAAAGTGGAAATAGTGGGTAGCTTCATTCTATAATTGTCAATTAGGTCAGGATGGTTGACCATGCTGTTTGAGTCTTCCAAATGCTACTGATTTTCTGTCTACTGTCCTAAACATTTATCCTTCATAAGAAAACTTTGTAATATACAAAACAAAAAACTGGAAGAACTACAAAGGAGAAATATATCCACAATTACAATAGGAAATTTCAGTACCTTGATATAAGTAAGGATATAGAAGACTTGAGAATAGAATCACCAAATTGACTTAATTGACACAGGATACTTTACTCATTGACAGAAGAACATATACTCTTCTTGAGTGCACATGGGATATTTACCAAGACTATATTCTGGGCCATAGAACAAACACCATATTTACAAGAATTAAAATCATATTCAGCTTGTTCTCTGACTACAATGAAATTAAACTAGCAATCAATTACAGAAAGATACCAGGAAAAATCTCCCAAACTTAAAAAATTAAATAATACAATCAATAGGTTAAAAAGGAAATTACATGGAATATTTAAAAATATTTTCACTTAAATGAAAATGAAAGTACAAGATAGCCAAATTAATGGGATGCAACTAAAGCAGTTATTAGAGGGAAATTTATAGTATTCAGTATTTATATAGGAAAATATAAGGTCTCAAATCAATAACTTAAGATCTAAAGGAAAAAAAAAGTAAATATAACCTAAATCAAGTAGAAGAAAATAATTAATATGAGATCACAAATAAGTGACATTGAAATCAGAAAAACAATAGAAAAATCAATAAAATAAAATCTTGTCTTTGGAAAACTCAATTGGTTGGGAAAAAAATAAGGAAGATACTTTACCCATGTCAGGAATTTAAAAAGTAACACCAGTGTAGATCATTCAAATATTGTGAAGACAAGAAGGGCCTACTATAAACAACTTTATGCCTATAAATTTGACAATTTAGATGAATTTACAAATGCATGCAAGGTACAGAAACATCTTCTAGAAGAAATAAATAACCTGAATCATTTATTCATTAAAGAAAGTGAATTTATTGTTAAAAACATTTTAATAATGAAAATTCCACAGCCAAACAATTTCACTGGTGAATTCCACCAAATAATTAAGGAATAAATAATACCAGCTCTACATAAATTCTTCCACAGAAAATGAGAGGAGTGACCGCTTCCCAACCACTTTCTGAGGTCAGTAATTACCCTAATACTAAAACCAAAGACATTATAAGGTAATAAACTGTAGACCAATAGGACTCGTGTACATATTTGAAATTATCATCAAAATATATACTGTCATTTTAGCAAATGTCTGCTGTCCCTCTCCCAAAATATGTACTGTCATCCTGGTAAGGATTTGAGGGATGCAAATTTAAACAAGAGATCTTTTTAGCATCACACATGTTAAATTTGTTTTGCTCTGTTTAAAACTTGTCTCGGATTTTGACATTTGGACTTTCAATTACAGTCAGACATTTTATTGGGCTTGAGTTGATTAACCTTTTGCAGTAGATATCTTTCCTTTAAATAGTCCCAAGAGATTCTCTGAGGAAAGAATCCAGTGAATCCAGCAAATCCTTATTTTTAGTCATAATATGTATTACAATTAATCGGTCTTCAGTTTTTGTTTTAAATGGGATGAAAGTATTAACTATCAAAGAATTAAACTTACTCCACAGTTTTTGTTTTAAACAAAACCAGCAAAAGCCAAACTTACTTGTATTGCAAGTAGAGAATTTGGAATTCTGAGATATTTGTCTGAGATAATGTAGTGACAGTTCTTTATGTTGGGGCTTAGGTGCCTACAATTCAATGTCTGACCCTACACTTAATTAATAATAATGTTCTATAGCAGGTCCTGTGAATATATTGGATTTTGTACCTGACACTAGAGCCTGGGGTTTAAATGACTTTTCATTTTGGCCCATAGTTTCCATTATCTTTGTCACAACTCCAACCAATGAAGTGCCTTAATGACTAACTGCCCAGTTTTCCCAGTACTGTGGGAAGTCCTACTGTGTGAGCTTTCAGTGCTAACACTGGGAAAGGCCTAGGCACCCTGGGAGGAGCTGGTCTCCCACATCACGCTAGTTTTTCGAATGTCCCTGGCCGTTATTAACAACTTTCTCTTCTATGTAGCAAATGAAAAGCAAGTAATACCTGCATCACTGACTACACAGCTTTATCCTCAAGAGCTTTCAGATGTGATAGAAAATCACTTCCATATTACTCGTGACATGTCTTTCAATTGCCAAAAACAGAAACCCCTCTGGACGTGACTTGTGCCTGCTCTGTGGACACCACTGTGGTCATGTAGTGGTCCTGCTATGAATATACTGTGTGTTACATTTCTGGGTAGGAAAACATAAAACACTCTTTCTTAAAATATCATTTTCACTTATTTTTCTTCTCTGACAGGAAAATAATACCAACAGAATATTTAGACATCAAAAAAAGAATATAAGAGTCTGTGTTTATTGTATCAATGCTAACTTCACTTTACCATGTGCTAGAACAATGGATTATGCATAGTGATTACACATTAACTTACCTATGAAACATAATTCTGGCCCCAAATCATAGATGTGGGAGATATTTCTTTTGCTTTTCTTTTTATGGGACTCTTTCCTTTTGGTAGATGTCCTAGTGTTTTTGTTTTTTGGCTGGAGCAGCAGGAAAGGGGCTGAAGAGGCAGGAATGAGGAAATGTGAGTAAACACAGGAGAGTTGAGATTAACAAGAAATTAATAATTGATTCAATCCAAGGGTTGAATTCAGCCCCTGGTCAACTCAGGGGTTGACTCCCCATTTAGCTTCTCCCTCCAGGCAGGCATAGATCTGCTGGATAGTATCTTATGGGTAAAGTAGAGCAGACCTAGCTGAAACGCATCACAAGAACGAGCTCCCACCTTTCCCCAGTTCGAGGTTCGTATTTACAGTGACATCTCTCAGTTTTACAGCAAATGAAAAGCATGCGTATCAAACTTCATTGTTTTTTACTTCTATAAACCTGACCAGACTCTGTAAGGGAAGCAAGCGGTCATTAATACCCGAAATCATCTCAAGTGCTTGAGTTTATGGTAATTTTTTAATGTATAATTAAAAATCTTTTACTTTTTGGTCTTGCTTTTTTTTCTGTACTACCCTTTCTAATCATACCCAAACTTTTCGCTAAGGTGAAGTTAAGTAGACCAAATGCAGTTCTGCCTCTAATCAATGTGTATTTGCATGCAGTTTTGTATTATAATGCCTGTTTGTAAGGCAATGAGTTCTGTTTCTAATATTCACATTTTCTTCTTGTTAGATTCCTCTTTCACAGTTTCCTGTCATCTCGGTCCCCATCCCCCTTGTGGTCCGAAGAGGGCAGACCAGACCCTCCTGACCGGTGCTGCCCCTTGCATGTAACGCTCTCTCTAGATCACAGTGAAATGATTGGGCGTGAGCTCTACTGTCAGTGGACTTCAAGTCTCCATGCGTGGCTCCAAGACTAATACAGAAGGACCAGGTCAAACTTAGGAGGTAAAGAGTATAATCCTATTGTTAAGGGTCATTTTTAGTTAATAGAAACTTAGTGAAGAGCTTAAAATGAACATGGGTTTGAGTTGGGCGAATGGATTTAGCCCTGTGGTGTTGAGGTATGGAAATGCTCAGTAAGCAAATAATTCTGACAGCAAATGAGACCATGACCTGTGTGTTGCTGTGGGGAAGGGTTTCATGAATTATCCCACCCAACATTATGGAATGAACTAATCAGAAAACCTTGAAAATTCTTGAAGGAAGTATACTCCTGCCATGAATCCTTTTATAGCTCTTGAGACATATTTTGGTGGCCCAGGATATGGTGAAAATTCTGGGTTCGCTTGAAAGGAATATGTATTCTGATGCCATGTGAAATGTTCTAGAAATGTCAGCTCGAGTTTGTTTATTGTGCTGTCTTTTATAGCCTTACTTGACGTTTTCTATTTGCTTGTTCTATCGACTTTTGAAAGGGGGAATGGAAATCTCCAGTTAAAATTGTGGATTCGTCTTTTTCTTTTTGCAATTCTATCAGTTTTTTTCCAAGCATTTTGAGTCTGTTATTAGGTGCAGAAAAATGTAGGAGTGTATGTACTTTTGATAAATTGACTCCTTTACAGTTATAAAATTATGGGGTTTTTATCTCTGTTAATAGGTTTTTCTCTGAAATATATGAGAGGAGACCCCCCAAAACAGAATTAGAAACCAGAATTATCTTCTAGGGGGTGGAACCCTTCTATTACAGGCTTCCTATGCTAGGTGAGTGTTCTAGGAACCCATCTGTATCAGTGCACCAGCCGGCATTGTTGTGAGAGGCTGAGTTTGGCTTCAGTGAAAGATTTTTGAAGACTCTTTCAACACATTTGCCCAACTCATGATGGGTGATTGACGAGTGCACCTGTCCACACTGCGCTGAGTGTTCAGCAGTTTTTGACCAAAACAACCTGATGGTCATGTCCCACCTATTCACCTTCACTATGATCTCCCCCAAGTAACTTTTTTTGTTTGTTTGTTTCCTCTGAAGAACAAAGTTCTCAAAGGGAAACATTTTGCTGATGTGGAAGAGATGAAACAAAAAATGACAGAAACATTAAAAGGCATCAAAATCGACAAGTTCAAAAACTTTTCTGAGCCATGGGAAAAATGTCTTGATAGGTGTATTGCATCAAATGGAGAGTATTTTGAAAGTGACTGAGTTTAAATATGTAAGAATAAATACACACTTTTTTTGGTAAATTCCATTTTTTGGGTTCCCACTTGTATTTTGTCTTTCTTTTGATTATTGTTACCATAGTATGTATTTTTCCAGACTTTTATTTTTAAATTATTTGTATCTTTATATTTAAAATGCATTTGTTGTAGGCAGCATGTAGTTGGGTATTGCTTTTTCACCTGACCTGACCCTCCTTGGTTTTTAATTAGCACTATCAGACCTTTTTCCATTTACATTCAGTGTGGTCGTTTATATCGTTAGGTTTAAGTCTATCATGTCTCATCAATTTTTTGTTCCTTTTTTTCTCTTTCTGCCTTCTCTTTGTATTCATTCCATTTCTCTCCTTTGTTGGCTTATTAGGTAAAACTCTTACTATTGTTAATTTAGTTGTTTCTTTAAGATTTATAGTTACATGTTTAAATGTATCAGTTTATTTTCAAGTAATATTATACTACTTCGTATATAAAAATCTTGCAATGGTATCCTTCCATTTCTTCAGCATTGTTTTCATACATTTCACTTACCTATTGTATAGCACCCACATTGCATTATAGACACATTTCGTACCACATAGAAATCTCTAAGACATACGCCAGGGACTGCAGGTTTTTGGGCAAACTGCACGTTAATTAAATCATCTCGTGATGCGGTCCTTAACAGATGGCGCGTGAAACACAAGAAAACTTGTGAGCAGTACGAAAAGTATTAATTTGTTTAAACAATGATATTTTAAAGGGATGCAATTATAAGGAAAAGTTGTGTACCCACATTTTTATTCATTATCATTGTCCTTCTGTTTGAAAAAACGCCTTTTTTCTTTTATATTTCTTGTAGTGTGTGTTTTCTGGTGATGATTTTTTCAGCTTTTATATGATTGAAACATTTTTTATTTCACCTTCATATTTGAAAGAAACTTTTGCTGGATATAGAATTCTAGGTTGACAAGATTTTTCTTTTAGTAGTTAAACATGTTACTCCACATTTTCTCATTTGCAATGTTTCCAATAAGAAATCTACTTCCACCGCGGTATTTGTTTCTCTTTACTTAATGTCTTCCCTCCACATATGTGCTGTATTTACGATTTCTTCTTTACCACTGATTTTAGGCAACTTAAAATTTTGTGCTGTGATATTTTCCTCTTATTTTTTTGCACTCGGAGTTAGTTACAATTGTTGGACCTGTATATAGTTTTCCTCATTTGGGAAGTTAATGTCCATAGTATTTTGCATTTTTGTTTTCTGCTCCTATTTTCCCCACCTCCTTGACAATGAGTTAAAGGCAAGCAATGACTTGGCTGGAAATCTAGCATTACTTTGTTTTGTCCTTTAGTGCTGACCTAGAGCCCCACCTATCCTTTCTGGAATTAAGATTATTCTCAAATGACACCACTGACTGATCATTTACCAGTATTACCTAGTTACAGTGCTCCTCCAACTTCCTCTCTCATTCAGAGATTTCTTGTGCGTTTGTTAAGTAGATGAAAAGTAGAGGAGTTAAGCGCTGCTTTCTGACTTAATTTTAACTTTTTGGTCTTAGAGGTAAATTTTTCTATTTTTTTCTTGTGCTCTGATGTTGTTTCATTTAAACTTAGCACTCTCTGGGTGTTAACTTTTGAATCTTAATGACCCGTCTCATGTGGAGCTAAACTTAGAATGCTAGAATAGAAAAACATGTCTTATCCATTGGATTCTAATACTGTAAAATATGGTTGCTTTTCTTGAATTTAAAATACCTGATTTGAATCCCATCAGTATCTGTGCCTTCCAAGTTATGTGATAAAATTAAACTAAGTTTCAATAAACACTATATTACACACTAAAATATGAACAGAGTATCAATTATTTAGGAGTGGAAGTCAGTAATATGGATATGACAATTTCTCATTAACACTAACAACTTAAGAGCTGTTTTTACATTAGATTAAAATAGTAATTTAGCTGCTTAGTAAATGATTAAATGTAGAGTGTTATGTAATCTGTTCACTAAGAGTTGGTAAATGTTGTCAAACACTAATGATTCATTTCCTTAATAACACTAGGGAGTATGAGGCCGTAAGTTTCGGTTAAGGAGGTTCTGCAGGACTGGACTCGGCAGTGGGCCAGAGGCAGCACAGTGAGGAGGGAAGAACACAGGCATGTCTGCGGGTCTCAGCTGGGATCTTTGAGTTCTGCAGCTGTGAGCAACTTTACCTCTCTGAAAGCTCAGCTTTCCCTCTATGAAATGCTTCAGTGTATATTGTAGGGTTACTCTTCTTCTTCTTATTAGAAACACATACTAACTATATACTGTCAATCAATTGAGTTGTTGCTGCCAATTCAATGCCAATAGGAGTTCTCACTTTGGGGCGCGGTAAGGGGAGAGAGATCAAATTCAGTGCAAACAGCTCAATTATGAAACAGCGTGTCTGCAGAATGGCTTGGTTGTGATAGAGCTTGCCTGTGGAACAGCAGGGCTGTAAGGCATCCCTGGGGATTGGCGGCCCTGGCCCTGGAGTTGCAGCTTGGCCCCTCTCTTGCTAGACCGCTCTGCTCCATTCTTCTCTGCTCTGCTCTGCTCTGCTCTTCTCCACTGGGGTCTGCTGAAATGGCTCTGCTCTGCTCCATTCCAGTGGGCAAGGCAGCTCCTCTCAGCTTTGGTGTTACAGCTGCAGCCAGGGAAACAGTCTTCCATGGGAAGGGAAGGTGTGCTCTCCCCAAGCCAGAGGGGAACTGACTTACCTAGAGAGAAGTCCCTAGCCCTGATCCCTAACTGGTCTGCTCTCATGCAGATGAGGACTCCATATCCTCACAGTTTGGCCCAAATCAGAATGGAGCCACTCTGATTGGTTGGTGAAGATGCAAATGAAGGGATAGCTGCGCAGCCTCTGTTGGACAGGAAAAGCCTCAACCCCTTTGGTCAATTTTTCATCCTTGGAGCTCTCATATAAGGGCTGACTACGCAGGAGTAGGTGCACAGGCTGAAGGCTCAGCTTGCAGCTTTTCTCTGATATACAATCTGCAAACAGTGGCTGCTAGACTGGGGTTGTGAATTTGGGGCCAATTAACCACAAGTCCTTCTTGGCGGGTATATTTCTTCCTGGGGAGGGTAGTCAGCAATACGTAGCATCTGCCTATGTTACTGTTAAGACAATGCTTTCTATTCTAAGATGGCATTTTTCTCAAGAAAACAATGTAGGGAGGGAATGGAAAAAATTAGTAAGCGTTGTCTTTGCTGCAGCATTTTTGAAGGGAAGATGAGGTAGGCTTATATTATGGTTGACTTTTAAAATTCCTATTATTTGTTTCAATGATGAAGAGATCCAAAAGAAAAACCTAGGAAGAAAATGAGTAGCCAATAGCTTTGTATAAACTTAGTATGGTAACTGAGAACAACTTTTTTTTTTAAAATGTATCTTAAACTGTTGAACTCAGAGTTTCCTCAAATAGTAAGGAATGAGAAATGGGCTTGGTGATCTTTTTTGGGTCCAATGGTTATATCTCTAACATTTGCAAAGTCAGTGGGCTCACATTGGACAAGGTGTTCAGGAATTAACAGAGGATGGTAGAGATGAAATCAAGATGTAGAATAACCATTTCAAATCATCTTTTTTTCCCCCTTTTAGCAGAACAACAACATCTAGGTGCTAACGGCTACAGCCTGGAGTATGGGGTGCAAGTAGAATAATTCAGAAAAGAAACAGTGGTTTGAATTCTAGTGGAGGTAACAGATAAGGACTGTTTATTTTTGGAGGAGAGCCCCTAATATTGTGTTCTGTTTTTGGTTACATTGTTGTTCTCATACACTGTACATTGTTGCTTTGTTACGAAAATCACATAGACTATACAATAGCAACAGTGGGGCACACCACTTTTGATGCATAATAGGCATCTAATTCTTTTAATGAATATTCATTGGCATACCGACTATGAGTTGGGGACTGATGATATAATATACATAGACATAAAAAAGTCCCTGCCCTGATGAAACTCCTATTGCAGTAAGTGAAGGTCGACAATAAACAAATTAAGAAGATAATTTATAATGTTGGAAGTTAATAAATGATATGAGTGAAAATAAAGCAGGAAATAAGGATCGGGTGTGTGCGTGTAGAATCTCATTAAGGTCATATTTGAGTAAACATGTGAAAAAGGTCTGTGAATTAGTCATGGGGAATGTCTAGAGAAGAAGTCTTCCATATAGAGGAACCAGCAAATAGCAAGGATTTGTGTGGACTTTTGTGTGGACAGGTGGTCTCTTCTGCTTGAAGAACAGTGAGGAGGCCACTGTTCTTGGAGCAGAGTTAGTGAGGGAAGAGGAGACATGAGATTGTGGGGTTGGGGCAGGTCATAAAGGGCCCATAAGCCACTGTTGCTTGGAGTGAAACGAGAGGCCAAAGCAGGGCTTTGAGAGACTAATGATATGAGCAGATATTTTTAATTATTGTTATTGTTTTTATCCTCACCCGAGGACATGTTATTGCCTTGAGAGAGAGGGAAAGAGAGGGAGAGAAACATTGATGTGAGAGAGAAACATCGATTGGTTGCTCCTCATATGTGCTCCGACCTGGGACCAAACCTGCAACCTAGGCATGTGCCCCGATCAGGAATCGAACCCGTGACCTTTCAGTTTGCTGGACAATGCCCAACCAACTGAGCCACAATCGTCAGGACTGAGCTGATATTTTTAAAGGTTTACTTTAGCTTCCATATTGAGAGTCAAATGCAAGGGGACTGGAGAGGAAACAGAAAGAGCGGTCTATTAGACAGCGCTAATGTAGTGGGTTGCTTCCTTGCTTCCTTGTATGTGTTGTGCCAGGGAGATTATTAGTGAATGCCCATTATACCTCTGAGATTGGAAGGGTTGGCTTCCTCAAGGGAAAAGTGGTTTCCTTTTGGCACGTAAGGAAATGTTCCTAGGCGAGGTGGAGACATCCTTTCTCCTATTAGCAGTGACTTGATGACAGGGAAGTGAACCTGCTGGCTCCGGCCCACCTGGATGTTTCAGATCTATTTCTGGAATGAAGATTCTGTGAGGTATGTGTGGAGCTCCTTCTTGTTATTCCTACTTGAAAGTGCCCTAATTGGGTTGAGTTCAGATTCTGTGTCCTTGTTCTGTTGTGCTGGGTGACACCAATAAAGAAAGAAACGATGTATTCTTAGCTATAGGACAGAGTATAGTAATTAGGCAGAATTGCTCCTCCACTGGACAAAAGCTTTAAGCAGCTCAGGCAAACACCAAACAAAAAGCTGGCACATGCGTGCAGCATAGATACGTGGTAAAATCTTAGGAAATACATTCACATTTATTCTCCGGCAGTGATATTCTTTTCACAAAACATTCCACACTGTGATAGCTGTATCATTTAGCCTGATAATCTCAAGTTAGTTCTCTATTGCTTTTTACATGTTTTGCTCTATAATATTGGTTTAAAGCAGAAGGCTGAACAGCTTCAAGATATTGGTCTAAGAAATTGTAGGTTAGGTGGAAACGGAAAATGGTCTACCTTTGGAAAAGCAGTGTCGTTGAACCCAAAAGGAGCAAATGTCTTTCCATAAATGGGTGTTTGCCTCTGCTGAGTGGGTAGTAATTTCCACACTCCCCACACTGGGCTGCATATGGGGGGCAGTCAGCACAGCGCTTGTTCCAGACATGCTAATATTAATCTTGCTGTTTTGGTGTGCTATAGCTTCTTTCATTATTATGCACTATTAGAGCATTTGGTTGATGTGTTATCTAGCATAACGCTAGTTGTTGTTATAAATAAAGCACAAAATCTCCGTGGCTTAATGAAATGACATTTTATTTCTTGCTCATGCAAAGGTCCAACACAAGTGACTTTCTTCCATGTGGTGATTCAGGGACCCAGGCTCTTTCCATCTGAGATGCTTTCACACCCCAAGGCCTCGGAATACTCTGCATTCAGACAGCAGACAGGGAAAGAGAATGGAAAAGGATAGGTAGTTCCTGGATATGCATTCCCTTTTCAGCTAAAACACTTTTCTGAGAAGATAAAGCACCTTGGGTTTTGATGAACAGGTACCTGGTCTTGCTACATATGATTTCCAATTTTTCTCGGTTGCCAATAGCAGTGCTTTTAAATAGCTTTGAACAAATGATTTCTCTTCTAGTTGAGAATAGATTATTTGGGATATATTTTTATTCCAAAACTTACTGGATATAGGTTTTAAATGTAAAATAATTATGAACGATGTTTTATTTAATAAATACGTTAAAATTTTAATCCATACGCTTATAAAGTTATTGGGTATGAGCTACCTCCAATTCATTATTATTATTAAGGCCTGACTGAACAATGTTTTTGCTATCCTGCCCCAGGGCAATGAATGCCATGAAAACAATGAACATATTTATATCATCATATTTAACTAAAAATTTTTTATTGCTTTTACATTTTAGTCAACACAAAACATGAGTTAACTGATTTAACAAAACAGATACATGCACTATTAGGCTAAACTATTTTAACAATACTTGTGACTGGAAAAGAAAATTAGAACATGTGTCTAATAGTTTTCATATTCTTTTTGTTTATTCATAGACAGGAAAAGAAATATGATTTCAAATTTCTCAATTTAGAATGAATCTGCCTCAAAGCTTAAAAGGTAATTATTTTTATAACTTCAGATGAAACAACATATGTGACTGAAATTGAACAGATCATTATACACACATATATATGTAAATGTATTTAAAGTATTCCAGCACCATTGAAACAAGACTGATGCTGGGTTCCATTTTATGTGAACTAAAATAATAAAAAAACAAAAATTACATTTCTTTATAGTGAAAACTAACAGGTTCACCATAAGAAAGAATGGTGTCAAAAAGTTGTTATCATCATAATTTTTGGTGGGGGAAACCTCTGAACATCCCAAATATTTAAAGAACTCATTTTAATGTATAATGTTCTTGGTCTACCTCCACCAACTACAAGTGGAGAGCATATGGGAAAATGTTCTCATTTGTTAGTTATGAAAGGTTTTTTGTCAGCTTAGCAAAACCCCACTGAGTAAGACCCAGAGACACCCCTGACTTGTGAGGGACGTGGCAGAGTCATACATGTTTCTGAAGACCTTCTCAGGTGCAGCTGAGCGCCTGGCACACCCTGTCCTATGTGCCTCCGCAGTGTCTGCAGGGTCCATGCACAGCCGTCACAAGGTGATCACGAATCCACGTGCTGCTTTCTCCACGACTCAGCATGGCGCCGGTGTAGTTGAGCCCTGCCAAGCTTCTCTCCACCCAGTAACACTTCTACAATGTATGCTATTTTCCTGCTTTTTGAATATCATTGCATTGTTCTTTAAAGGTACAGCATCTTTTTGTATACATTGTGTGGCTGTACTTTATTTTGTGCACTCATTCTTGATTAAAAAGAAATTACTTTTCTACACTTAACATTTGCTATTATTTATTCAAATAGAATGATTTTTCCTTGTTCTCACCACCTAGTTGTTTTCTCTCAAAGTGTTTTATTTTATTAGTTTCTTTTTCAAAATTGAAAAAAATTAATGCATGCAGATAGTAAAACATTAAAGCAGAACAGGTAGATATGCAATGAAAATGTCAAAGAAAGAACATGAGGTTTGAAATAAGACATCTGATTGATGCCTAAGTCCACCATTTACTATCTGCACAAGACTGAGAAAATTACTTAAACTTTCTGAATCTTAGTTTTTCAATCAGGAAAGTAGGGATCAAGATACCCATTTCACAGTATGGTGTGAGGGCTAATGTTAATGTAAGAAAATGTTTCATAAATACTAAATTGCTATCTAGATGTTAATTATTAGTAATGGTCACTAAGGGGAAAAATTTTAGCACTTTGTCCAACCTTATTTTGGGGTGGAGAGTGGAAAGATGGTCTCAGCTCCTTAACTGCCATGTGTATGTATACATTTATTCACTGAATCTCAGGTCGGAATTTTTCTGGGGACTAAAAAAAGCTTGAACACATATTTGGAAGGAAAACTTTAGACCTAGCTGTGAATAAGTATGAGGAGACAGTGGTAGACACTTAGGTGGAGAATATTTCTCTTTTAAGAATTGGTCTCTCAAATTATAATTATCGGCCTGGCTGGTGTAGATCAGGGGATTGAGCACGTGCTGGGAACCAGAGGGTTCCGGTTCGATTCCCAGTCAGGGCACA
>PVJI01019836.1:0-30297 GCA_004026765.1 Micronycteris hirsuta
TACAATTTATTCATTATGGGGAAATTACTCTATTTCCTTCCTTGACACTCCAGGCTAGTAGACCATACCTAGGTTAAGTGCCTTGTAATTTAAGTCATGACTGACTTCTAGGCACCTGCCTCTAGTCCTCATCTTGGCTGCAAGCCACAGTTTCTGTCTTCACTTTCCTCCAAGGTGTCCAGGTGTCATCTCAGATATAATGTTCCCCAAAGTGAGCTCATTACCTTGTATGGGAAGAAGTTACTTAAAATATATAATCACAAGCATAAAAGAGAAAATTAAATGGGACAATGAGAGTCTTAGCACAGTAACTGGCACTGTGTAATTTTTAAATACCAGTTAAGTGATGCTATTATGAGTAATAATATCCATTGACATAGTGGACCCTCCTGAGTTCTCTACAGTATCCATATTATTATATTTCCTTGACCACTCAGCTTGAAATACTTGAAGTCATTTTCATTCCTTTGTCATTCTCAGTTAGGCTATCTTACTTGGTTACAAATTGCTCTACATTCTATCTTTTAGGAAATGGAAATTTTCTTTCTCTTGTCACTGTGACTATCATGCTATAACTTCTTTGTCAAATTTTGCCTAATCACCAGTTCCACTGCTTCTTCCTTGTTGGCAGAACCTATTTTTCACTGTGTAGAATGAAACACCATATATTGATATTCCCATCCTCCTTTGCACCCAACAGAGTCATGTGACCCAATTCACAAATAACACATGAAGGAGAATTATAGGAAGAGTATTATTTTCTTTCAAATATAAATTAATAATTAATAATTACAAAGAATAATAAAATAAAGTACCTACATATTGAAAAATGATATAAAAAAGACTTATATGTGGAAGCCTATTTTTAAAAGAATTACGTGTGAAAACTTCCATTGTTTTTTCACTGGAAATTGTCAGATTGACATCACATGTCATCCTGGAACTGCTACAGTCATCCTGGAACTGCTACAGTCATCCTGAAACTATTCAAGAAAACACCAACTTTACACGAGGTGTGGGGCGTACATGGAAGCCAACTGGGTCTTGATTTTATTCCTTCAAATCTTTATGTAGAACCTAGAGTCTAAGTTTTTCTTCTAAATGATCTGCTTGTTTATTCTTTCATCTTTCCAACCTCTCCTACACATCGCTGCTAAATAGTACTCTGCAAACTTCCTTTTAATTTTGTTTCAATTCTGATTAAACACCTTTAACAGCTTTTTGTTTCCCTAATTGTAGTCTCCAAATGGAGTGGTGTGGGCAGGGTAACTGTGGAGCAAGGGAAGAAACTATTAGAAATTAAATATAAACCAGAGAAGTTAAACTTTACTAATATTTTACATGTTAATTGACAATGGATTTCTCGCCGGTTCATTTTTCTGATGGTCGCAGATCACACATAGTGAAAATTCTGTGCTGGGAGCTAGAGACAAGACACCTTCAATGGTTCAATTGCTTTAAAAATATTTTAAGATATTGTAGGTGACCTGAGCTTGGTTAACTGGATTTATGCATTATACAAATTAAATTTGTAACTAAAACGAAAAAGTGGCCTAACAGAAATCTTGAACTAGTTGAAGATAGTATGGTTATGCAACCATCCTCCTGCTATTCAAGAGAGGAGATCAGCCCCATGGTAGGGTACAAACAGCATTCATCTAATCATATTCAACGTGAATAAGCCAGACAAATTCAGAATTATCAAGAAGATCATTTAAAATATAGATTATTTGCTCATTGTTGTTGATAGTGTTGTGGTGGGTCTTTTTCTACAATTTGGTTCATATTTTTTTTCTTTTCTCTCTTACATTATTTATTTCTTATTTTTATTTATTTATTTTTAAAATTTCTGTTTAAACCTAATACTATATGCTTCCCTTCCCTTACTCCATTCCACCTTCTTTTTTCCCTTTTTTATTTACAATGTCAATTTATCTTTCTTTCTCTCTTTGTCTTGTCCCTATTTCCTATTCTTTTTTTTAAGGTTTTATTTATTTATTTTTAGACAGAAGGGAAGGGAGGGAGAAAGAGAGGGAAAGAAACATCAATGTGTGTTTGCCTCTCACATGGTCCCCACTGGGTACCTGGCCTGAAACCCAGGCATGTGCCCTGACTAGGAATCAAACCAGAGACCCTTTGGTCCACAGCCTGCACTAAATCCACTGAGCTACATCAGCCAGGGCCTACTCTTATTATTGCTCTTTTCTCTACCCTTGCAAAATCTTTTTTTCTTTCAGTTAGTCATCTCACATTCATTTTTCCTTTCTTATAATAGTCTTAACCTCTTTACATCTTTATTAACACTGGCTCATTTGCTGTTGATAGTGTGATTGTGGGTGGGGGTTAATTACAGGTGTGGGTTTGTCCTGAACAGTGTGGTTTTGCTCTGGTTACATCTGTAAAACAGCATATAAGACATGGTGGGCAGAGAGACTCTCAGTCAGCCAGCCAGAAGGAAGAACCTACCAAAGAATGACCCAACAACAACCAAAGCCCAATTACAACCAGAAAGCCCACATAAATGGCATAAATTTCATCCCAAGAACATCAAATTCAGGGGATTGAGGAGACTGCACCACTGAATCCGACAGTTCTCCTACCACAAAAGGTAATACCACGAGACAGAGTCAAAGCAAATCAATCTAAGACATAGAAACAAACAAGAAGAGTCACCTAAACTAGGAAGAAAAGAAACATCCCTCAATTGAAGGAAAGGAGGAGTCTCCAGAAAGAGTGCTCAATGAAATTGGGGCAAGCAAACTATCAGACATTGAATTCAAAATAATGGTTATAAGGACACTCAAAGAGTTCAGTGAGAACATCAAAGAACTCCAGGGAAGCTACAAGGGACTTAGCGTAAACTAAAGAAACATGAAAAATGACATAGAAGCTATTAATAAGATTCAGGAGGAAATGAAGAATAGAATATCTGAAATGAATAACACAGTAGAAGGAATTAAAAGCAGGCTAGATGAAGCAGAGGATTGAATCAGCACGCTGGAGGACAAGGTAGAAAAAAATCCCAGACAGAGCAACAAAATGGAAAAAGACTCAAAAAGAACAAAGAGGGTTACGGCAGCTTCAGGACAACATGGAATGTAATAATATCCATGTAATAGGGATACTGGAAGGAGAAGAGGATAAAAGGTTAGAGAACTTGTTTGAAAAAGTTATGACAGAAAACTTCCCTAACTTGCTGAGACAAAAACTCATGCAAGTCCAGGAAGCACAGAAAGTCCCAATGAAGATGAATGGAAAGAGGCCCATTCCAAGACACATCATAATAAAAATGGAAAAATTTAAAGTCAAAGAGAGAATCTGAAAGGCAGCAAGGGAGAAACAGTTAGTAACATACAAGGGATTTCTGATAAAGGTACCAGTTAATTACTCAACAACAACAACAACAACAACAAAACAGTATAAACCAGAAGGGAACATCAAGAAATATCCCAATTAAGGAAAAGTAAAGGCCTGCAAAAAAGACCCATCTTCCTGGCAAGGCTCTCATTTAACATGGAAGACAAAATAAGAAGTCTCCCAGGCAAAAAAAGAAAAAGGCAAAAATAATACATCCCCACAAACCAGCATTGCAAGAGATGCTAAAGGGACTGCTTTAAGATGAAGAAAAATTGAGAGCGGGATAAGAATACATATATAAAGTGAGAAATGGCAATGAATAAGTACTTATCAATAATAACTTTAAATGTAAATGGATCAAATGCTCCAATCAAAAGACATAGGGTAGCTGCATGGATCAGAAAACATGACCAACATATATGCTGCCTATAGAGACCCACTTCAGAACAAAAGATCTACACAGTGAAGGGATGGAAAAAGTATTCCAAGCAAGAGGACATTTAAAAAAAAAGCTGGGGTAGCAATACTTATATCAGATAAAACAGATTTCAAAAGTAAGGCCATAAAAAAGACAAAGAACTCTTCATTACACTAAAGGGAATAGTCCATCAAGAAGGTATAACCCTTGTAATCATCTATGCACCCAAAATAAGAACACCTGAATATATAAGGAAAATCTTGGAGGATTTCAAGAAGGATATCAGCAGCAACACACTTATACTAGGGGATTTTAACACACCTCATCAACAATGGATAGATCTTCCCAGTAATGAATCAACAAGGATATTGTAGCATTAAACAACACTCTAGATTAATAGACTTAATTGATGTATACAGAACTTTTTACCCCAAAGATGAAAAATACACATTCTTTTCAAATTTACATAACACTTTCAAAGATAGACCACATGATAGGACACAAAACAAGCCTCAATAAGTTCAAGAAAATTGATCATCTCAAACATCAAATAATGGCTTAAATAATGGCTTAAAACTAGAAACCAACCCCAAGGAAAAAACTCAAAAGCATTCAAATTCAAGGAGGCAGAATGACATGTTATTAAATTATGAATTGGGTTAACAAGGAGATTAAAAAAAACCCACAAAGTTTCTGGAAACAAATGAAAATGAACACACAGCATCCTAAAACCTATGGGACCCAGTAAAGGCAGTCTTGAGAGAGAAATTTATAGCAATACAAGCCTAACTAAAAAAAAAAAAGAAAAATTTCAATAAACATCCTAACCCAACATCTATAAGAACTAGAGGAAAAACAACAACAAAGACAACCCAGATCAAATAGAAGGAAGTAAATAATCAATATAAGAGGAGAATTAAATAACATAGGGACTAAAAGAACAAATCAAAGGATCAATAAATTGAGGAGATGGTTCTTTGAAAAGATAAACAAAATCAACAAGCCTTTAACCATACTCATCAAGAAAAAAAAGAGAGAAGATTCAAATAAATAAAATCAGAAATGAAAGAGGAGAAATTGCAACCAATACCACAGACATACAAAGGATTGTAAGAAATTACTACAAACAACTATATGCCAAGATAATTGACAACTTGGTGAAATGGACAAATTTCTAGAAACATGTAATCTTCCAAAACTGAATCAAGAAAAAGCAAATAGCCTGAATAGACCAATAACAACTAGAGAAATTGAAGCAGTAATAAAAAAAACTCCAGGCACACAAAAGCCTTGGACCACAGTGGCTTGACCAAACACTGATCACCCAGAAAACATGAGCTTGGATGTCTTCCACTCCTGCAATTGGATTTGTTAATAGATACATACTGTGACTTTAACTTGAAAATTGTGATCAACTGCTTTGACTATCTAAACACTGCATGGTATATATGAAAGTAAAAAGTAAACAAAGCCTGAGATTTTTAAAGCAAGGGACAATTAGATGACTTTCTACAATTTTATTGTAGTTTCTTTGGAAACTGAGTGCTTCACAAGTACTCTTTTATCCTGACAGTTGTAAGACGAAAGTATCAGTGGGTATCTCTTAAGTTAAACAAGAATTTACTTCCTTTGCCCTAACCTGTGTGGCTCAGTGGGTTGGACATTGTCCCACAAAGCAAAAGGTTGCTGAGTTCTATTCCCAGTCAGGGCACATGCCTGGGTCAAGGGCCAGGTCCCTGGTTGGGGTCATGTGAGAGAGAAACAATAGATGTTTCTCTCCCTCTCCCTCCCTTCCCATCTCTCTAAAAATATATAATAAGATGTTTTTTTTTTTCAAAAAGAACTTTCTTTCTGTAGGTTTTTATGTTATACAGAATTCCCTTTTCCCACTCAAGGACATATCTGCCAATCATGGAGGTTTGTGGGAGAAACTTGTGGGAGTCAGAAAAAGTGAAGCTTCAGGAAACTAACATTTTCTGACTCTTGATTGATATAGACATCTATTTATGAACAGCTTTTTCTCCTCATCAGTGTTGTAAAAGAGAAATAAACCACAGCAGTGGGATGCTGAGGTGGGACTTGGTAGAAGAAGTCAGAAGTTGACTTTATGACATTTCATTTTCTTTGATGTGAATACCTAATAAATCCTTTCTCTAGAGTGATCCATGATCTATCCTTGGGAATGTCTCATTGCAGGAGTCAAACATAATGGACGATTTGGTCGTACATGTTGTTTTGTATGTACTATGGATGTGTATATGTTTGTGACAGAGGAAGGAGAGAGAGAGAGACAGAGAGACAGAGAGACAGAGAGATTTCACTGAAAAATAGAGTCCTTACCAAGCGATGACACTTCATCTCTTGCTAAGTCTTCCATGATGACCACCAATGATATTCCTCTTCATGTTACAGAAAATTAGAATGACTTAATAATTATATCTAAACTTAACAGGGAGCTTCACATTTCTTGCTCTTAGGTATTTAATTTAAAAATAATTGTTTGGGTGTTCCAGGACTTAGCACCATAAGGAGAATACTAATTCCTTCTTGAGTCATAGCTTCTTGCTCTAATAGTGGGCCAGTGGATTTGGAAGCCAGCTCCCCTGATAAGTGCTTGTTTTCCCTGTTGTATATTCTGCCCTATGCCACATTTCAGCTATTAGTTTTCCCCAAGGAAAAAGAAGCAAGCAAAAAATATAAATAAGTAAGTGCTCAACATCTTGGATGTCCAGACTTTATTGTGATTTCTTACAATGATGATAGGCATTTTGCAGGCTTTCTTTAGAGATATTTTGTCATCACTTGGCATAACTGCATGCCATAACTGATGTTTGAAGGTGCCCTATTACTTCTAAGATACAGATTTGTATGCTAATGTAATAGTGATTGAGCAACTCATATACTGATCTTAAAAATATGATTCCTTAAATGGAACTTCACTCATCATGTACTCAATAAAAATTTACATAGATAAAATTCACGACAGTAACATTTACCTTATTTTTATTTAATAATTACTTTTGTTTTTGTTTTTATCACATATTACATTGCATACTCTAACTTTTGAAAAATAAATTAATCATTTTCCTTGGTTTTAAGATTAAATTTTATTTTATTTCTCTAGTTCTCTTGAAAAGTACTAATTTGTAGATATCAACGATTATAGTTAAAGTATAAATAAACCCTTTTGCTTGTATACTTGCCAATATATAAAGATTATATTCATGTATTTTTATAATTATTAATCAAAATTTATAATATATTTCATGTATATTTATCATAAGATCAATCTCATAAAGTAGTGTTTTTTAATAGGGAAAATTCAACTTTAACACTTGAACAAGTCTATGTTAGCTTCCCAGTTTTGTAGCTCTCTCACAAAGTTTACTTTTTGACCTTGGACACGATATAAGGAACTCTCTGATCCCATACTTTCTCATAGTCATAATTAGATATACATATTCCTCTTCACTTTTCTTTTTAATATTATAAATTCCATTTATTGTATTTGAAAAGAAAAAGGGGAATTACAGGATATGGAATCAGAAGGCCCAAGTTTGAGTCCAAATTACTATACTCTTGATATGTGAGTATGAAGAAAAGAGCTACTGGCAGGCCTAACAGTGTTGTTCTCAGAAATTCCTGCTGAAAATGTTGGCCTTAGACTGACATGTGGGAACTTGGTTTGGGGAGGTTTCCTATCACCCTCTCAGATTAGAGTTTCTGGCTGTGTCTGCATTGTTTATATAAAATATAAATATTGTAGTTTCCACTGAACACCTGCTTTCCTTCAGTGAGACTGGAATTTTGGTGTGTGCCAGGCAGAGAGTGCCAATGTAACCAGCTTTCAGTAAAATTCTGGTCATGAGTCTCTAATGAATTTCCTGGAAGACACTATTTCACAGGTATTGTCACAACTCGTTGATGGAGGGATTAAACATGAACTCTGTGTTTTCACTGTGATATGACTCTTAGAAGCTGGAAGTTGGTTTCCTTCATATTTCACTTTTGTGCATTTTCCTTTGCTGATTTTGCTTTGTATCTCCTTACTGTAAAAATGATAGTTGAGAGTACGGCTATATGCTGACTCCTGTGAGTCTTCCTGGCAAATCATTAAACCTACAGTGGATTGGGGATATCTAACAGTGATCTTAAACAAGCTAATAAACTTCTCTGAATCTGTTCCCTCTTCTAGTAAACGTGTATGATGTTGACATCTCACTTTCATAATGGCTGTGAAGTTACAATGTGGTTGTGTATATCTACAAAGTGTCATATGTGACTTGTTGCCACTGTTCCCATCATTATCTTCATCATGATTGTCATTATGCCCTTTATGGTAGCACTCTTTCTGGTGCTTTGCGAAACACTTTCTTGAAACTGTATGAGAGGAGGGGAGAGGCATCCAGTTTACTGCCTTTCTCAGACTGGCAGTGCCATAGTTCTACAATTAGCCCATAAAAGATCACGGTGGAGCTGAAAGGGCTTGTGAACACTTCTACCAGTTCTCCCCAGTAGCATCTAGAAATGTGTGACAGACCTGTTTTAATTTTGCCTGGTTAACAGGCAGCCAGTGATATCCTCATTTCTACCTGTCAGAGTCCCAATTTTTTTCATGGGAAGAGAAAGACTGCTTAACATCAGCAAAGAAACGTTTCTACCCCAGCCCAGAGGATTAGTCCTGGTTGGTCAAAACAAATCATGATAAAATAATCTTATTGCTTTGATCACTGACGGGTCTAAGAGTAAACAGTGACAATGTTCCAATGTACGAGACAGAAGAGTAAGACTGCTCAGTATTTCTCTTCCTATGTAAGAAGACACAGCCTCATGAGGAAAAGACTATTTCTTACTTGACTCTCTCTTGCCAAGAATGTGGTGATGACTGGAGTCACAATGGCCATGTTGTGTCCATGAGGATACTAACCAACCAAGTTAAGGATGTCAAAGCAGAAGGAGAGAAAGTGCGTTTTGCCTTTAATGGTGTCATGGAGCGTCATATTGTCTCCTTACTGAGACACAGTGACCAACATGTGATAGACACTCCAATAAGAGACACCTTTAAGATATTATTTTATTGATATTGTATGCATGTGATTTTTATAATATATCAGTGATATATAAAACCCATTAATAGAAATCCCCGTAAATTAATAAAAGTGTCAAGTCAACATGTGCATACAAGGTTATTGGGAACTTGCTGTAAAAGTGTCCTTGTACTAAATCCCAAAACAGACTTTTTGTTGGATTATTGCAAGGAAATAGAACCATAGCAACAAAGTATATTTTGAAATATATGATTTAATAGAAATACTTTATTCTATTTATATCATTTCTGGTTATAAAATACTATTACCATTGGGAGTTTGGGATCAGTTTGTTTGAAGAGGAAAGAGTGACAGAAAGCACATTTTTTCTTTGCAAAAACTTAGGAGAAGATTATGTGTCTATAATAAGAAACTTCAGATTCCTTGCTTCAAACTTGCATCTACAGGAGCTGCAATAAACACCTGCTGTCATATCAGACACTGCTTGTTAATCAGTGGAAAATTTTGAAAATATCTTACATAACTGCTTATCTACCTTAGAATTTGTGAATAATAGATGACAATTTTGAGTTGAGATATAGCTATGGTGCACACAAGGCATGGTTGACTTTACATTATCCTTTTCCCAAAGTATTCATCTTATCGTCTGATTAACTGCCAGGGAATCAAATGCCACCTCTCTTTCACTAAATTGATTAGTGGATCTATGCAAGCTGCAATTTCCAAAGGAATCCCAAGAGTCCACAGTCTTTAAAGAACTTTGCTGAAGAATATAGAGGGAGTTGACGAAGCGTACACCCTTTCCAGAAATGCTATCTTTAGGTACAGGAATATGACCAATGGCTGAGGACCAGTTGGCATTGCATGAGGTCCCTGCTTGAAAACTGAACTTTCAACATAAATGTGCTGGAATTTCTTTTTCTCTCTGTCTCCTTCATCTTCAAATTTTTCTCCGTTTCCCTTTTTCTTTGGCTAATGTTTGTGTATTGTGGCAGATAAGAGTAAAGAGGTGGTTGATTCCTGTTACATTGTAGTTCAAACTCTTCGGCATTTGGCAAATATGAGTAGTTACTGAAAGTTAGCAGTGGGCATAAAATGCTCTTATGAGTTACAAGTGCCAAGCAATATAGACCTGGAGATGATACACTTTTAAGGAAAACAGTACTTGAAACCAATTCCTTATTACTTTTAAAAATAAGCTCTTTGTTTTAGAATAGTGTTAGATTTCAAAAAAAAAATTGGGACAATAGTATAGAGTTCCCAAATATCTCACACTCAGTTTCCTCTACTAGTAACAGTTTATGTTAGAATGCCATTTATTATGTCACAATTAATGAACCCATACTGGCAAGTTAATATGAACTAAAGTTTGTACTTTCTTCAGATTTTTTAGTTTTTATGCAATGTCCTTTTTGAAGTGTCAGAATTCCATCCAGGATACCACTTTACATTCAGTAGTCATTGTTTTAAGGTCCTCTTGGCTGGGACTGTTTCTCAAACTTTCTTTCTTTTGATGACCTTGACAAGTTTAAGGAGCATTGGTTAAGTATATTGCAATAGGTCCTTCAATTGAGATTTCTCGGTTTTTCTAATGACTAGTCTGAGGATATGGTGAGGAAGACCACAGAAGAAAAGTGTGATTTTCATCACATTGTATCAAAGGTATATGCTTCCTAAAAAGGTTATCATGTTTATATTAACCTTGATTACCTGATTTAGGTAATGTTTCTCAAGTTTTCGCTATAGAGTTATTATTTTTACCCACCTTTCCTTACCTCAGTCTAAGTAAGAAAGTCACTATGCCCAGTTAACATTTAAAGAGTCAAAATACTTGACCTGGAGTGTGAGGTATGTATATAATTATTTGAAATTGTTATGCATATAAGATTTGTCTTTGCTCCCCCAACTACATATGCATGTATGTATGTATGTATGTATGTATGTATTTTGACCCATTGTTTCATATTTAATTATTTTTTTTTACTTTAAAACCTCTTGTTTATTTTATGTGTGGTTCAAATTCATTATTAAAAGATTAAAATACAATGATAATTGTTTCAAAGTTTCACATATTACTATCTTAGATACTATTCTTTTTAAAATTACTTTATTGTTGTTCAATTACAGTTATCTGCATCTTCTCTCCTCCACTCCCCCCCACCCCATACAAACCCACCTCCCACCCTTGCTTCCACCCTCCCCCTTGGTTTTGACTATGTGTCCTTTATAGTAGTTCCTGAAAAACGTCTCCCACAGTCCCCTCCCCCCTCCGCTCTGGCTATTGTTAGGTTGTTCTTAATTTCAATGTCTCTGGTTATATTTTGTTTGCTTTTCTCTTTTGTTGATTATGTTTCAGTTAAAGGTAACAGCACAATTTACAATAGCCAAGTGCTGGAAGCAACCTAAGTGTCCATCAGCAAATGAATGGATGAAGAAACTATGGTACATTTACACAATGGAATCCTATGCAGCAAAGAGAAAGAAGGGGTTTATAACCTTTGTGACAGCATGGATGGAACTGGAGAGCATTATGCTAAGTGAAATAAACCAGGCGATGAGGGACATATTTAATTCTTTAGATTATAAGCCAGTACTACTTTATTTATTCTGTTGCTCACACTGTCCCATAGGTGGCTGTCAGGAGCTTTTCCAGCTGGCACCTGTTTTCCTTGGACATACCTCCATTGCTGTGAGTGTTATTGAGCTCTGGGTCCTTTTATTAGAGAAAAGTAGCAGAAACCAAAATCTAGGTGCTAGGTATGCTCGCAGTTACTGGGGTTTCTTTGCTTCTAGGCCTTTTCAGCTGACACAGAGAGGAAATGTGTGTCTGTATACTAATTCTTGTATATACTAATGTCTATAAATATTTCTACATGTAACAACTTATCTCTCTATTAAATTAAATGAGTTCACTCTGCTGTCTCTAATTCTTATCCATTATCACATAGATATATAATACAGTCAAATAGGTTGGTAATATTTTGCATTTCATTCTTTGATTCTGTAAACTCCTAAATTATTTTTTAATTTTCATACATTATAATTGACTCTTTGTGCTGCAAATTTCTATGGATTTTGACACATATGTGGTGTCATGTATCCATCACTATAGTATCATACAGAATAGTTTCACTGTTAAAACCCTTTGTGCTTTACCTATTTAACCAAACTCCCATCCTCTTCAGAACCACTGATCAATTTACCTTTTCAATTGTTTTGGTTATTCCACAATGCCATATAATTCAAATTATGCAGTATATAGTTTTCCAAACAGGTTTCTTTCCATTAGCAATACCATTTACTATTTTTTATAACTTTTTAAAATTTAATCCTTATTGTATTTTTTTAATTACCATTAGTCCCCTTATATCCCTTTCCCCCAGCAATCACCACACTGTTGTCCTTGTCCATGAGTCCTTTTACCTCTTTGCTCAATCCTTCCACCCCCTCTGTTACCCTCCCCTACTAGCTGTCATCCTACTCTATGAGGCTGCCTCTACTTTCCTTGTTAGTTGAGTTTATTCATTAGATTCCACATATGAGTGAAATCACATGGTATTTATCTTTCTCTGACTGGCTTATTTACTTATCATAATGTTTTCCAGGTCCATCCATACTTTCTCAAAGGGTAAATTTTTCTTCTTTTTTATGGCTGAGTAGTATTCCACTGTGTAAATGTCCTATAGTTGTATTTTCCACTCATGTACTGATGGACACATTGGCTTTTACTGTTGATCCACATCTTTGCATGGCTTCATAGTTCATTTCTTTTTATAACAATTGGTATTCTGTTATGTGGATGTACAACAATTTGTTTATCCATTCACCAACTGAAGGGCATCTTGGTTTTGTGGGATTATGAATAAAGCATCCATAAATACTGCAAGTTTTTGTTGTGTAAATTCGTATGGACATCCATTTTAAATCAGTTAGATAAATACCAAGGAGAACAATTACTGAATCATGTGATAAAGCTTTGTTTTGTTTTTAATAAACTGCCAAATTGTCATTGAGAGTGATTGTACCATTTTACATTCTTACCAGAAATGGAGTGCCTATTGCTCCTCAATAATTTGTATTTTCATATTTTTAGATTTAAAACATTCTAATAGGTGAAAGGGTTTTTTTAACTATTGTTTTAGTTTGTATACCCATAAAAATTATATGTACATTTTCAAATGCTTATTTTCCATTTGTGTATCTTCTTTCAGATCATTTGCCCACTTTTAGATAGGGTAACATAGATTTTCTCCCACCTTCTCTTCTAGAAATTTTGTATTGTTGCATTTTACATTGAGGTTCATTACATATTTTGAGTTAATTATGATTCAGTAGTGTGCCTAGATTTAATTATCTGCAAATAGATGTCCACTTTTCCATGCTTTTCGATCATTTCTCCATTGAATTGTTTTTGCCCCTTTGTCAATATCAATTGATTATATTTGCATGAGTATACATCTGGGTTCTCTATTATGTTCCATTGGTCTATGTGTCTGTTCTTTCACCAATACCACCATATCTTGAATATTGTACTTTTTTACTGTCTTGAAATTTAATAGTGTGAGCCCTCCAGTTTTGTTCTTTAATGTTGTATTAGCTATTCTAAGTATTTTGCCTTTCCATCTAAACTTTAGAGTTAGTATCAATAACTACAAAGTATCTTGTAATTATGATTGGAATTATGTTGAATCTTCACATCAAGTTGGAAGAATTAACATTGTGTCTCATAATCAATAACATAGAATGTCTTTTAACGTATTCAGATCTTTGCTTTCATGGTAATTTTCCACATATAGGGGGCTTGTACATATTGTTAGAGTTGTACCTCAGTATTTTAATTTTGGTGCTATTATAAATATAAATTAGTGTTTTAATCATTTTAATTCCAATTTTCATGGGGTTTTTTGCATTAGGAAAATTTCTGAAACCACTTATGTTGTCAGCATTTTCTTTATGTGTCTATTATTTCTTTTTTTTGCAATTAGTAATATTTTTATTTTTCATTATTTATTCTGTCAAAGTTGTCCCAATTTCTTTTTTTCTTTTGCCCCCCTCCACTGTGGCTACCCCTTTTGCCCACAGTCAGTCCCCTCTCCATTGTCCATGCCCATGAGTCATTCATATGTGTTATATGACTAGACCTTTCCCCTTCCTTCCACAATTCTCTCCTCCCTCTTCACCTCCTACAGCTATCGTTCTGTTTCATATTTGCATGTCTCTGGTTCTATTTTTCTCCTTAGTTTATTTTGTTCATTACATTCCAGTTATAAATGAGGTCACATGGTATTTGTCTTTTGCCAATGGGCTTATTTCACTTAGTGATATACTCTCCAGTTACACCCATGCTGTTGCAAAATGTTGGGCTTTCTCCTTTCTTTCTGCAGCATAGTATTCCATTGTGTAAATGTACCATAGTTTTTTAATCCACTTATCTACTGATAGGCACTTGGATGGTTTTTAACACTTAGCTATCGTAAATAGCTCTTCTATGAATATATGGCTGTATCAGTTCTTTTGAGTTGGTGTTTCAGGATTCTTAGGGTACGTTCGTAGCAATGGAATCACTGGGTCATAAGGCAATTCTCTTTTCAGTTTTCTGAGGAAATTCCATACTGTTTTCCACAGTGGCTTCACCAGTTTGCATTCCCACCAACAGTACACATTTTGTCCCCATCCTTGCGAGCACTTGTTGATTACTAATTTATTAATGACAGCCATTCTGACAGGAGTGAGGTGATATCTCATTGTGGTTTTAATTTGCATCTCTCTGATGGCTAGTGATTTTGAACATCTTTTCATATGTCTATGGGTCATCTGTCCTCCTTGGAGAAGTGTCATTTCAGGTCCTTTGCCCATTTTTTAATTGGGTTGTGTGTCTTCCTCGTATGGAGCCATATGAGTTCTTTATGTATTTTGGAAATTAAGCCTTTGCATCATTGGCAAATATGTTCTCCCATACAGTTGGCTCCCTTTTCATTTTGATGATGGTGTCCTTAGCCATGAAGATGTTTTTCAATTTGATGTAGTCCCATTTGTTTATTTTTTCCTTTGTTTCCTTGCCCTAGGAGATATATCATCAAAAATATTGCTGTGTGGGATGTCTGAAATTTTACTGCCTATGTTTTCTGCTTGGATTTTTATGATATCACAACATATTTAAATCCTTTATCCATTTTTGGTTTATTCTGGTGTATGGTGTAAGTTGGTGGTCTAGTTTCATTGTTTTTGCATGTACCAGTCCAGATTTCTCAGCAACATTTATTGAAGAGATTGTTTTTACCTCATTGTGTGCTCATCCCTCCATCGTCGAATATTAACTGATCATAGAGACATGGGTTTATTTGGGCTCTCTCTTCTCTCACATTGATCTATGTGTCTGTTTTTATTCAGTACCAGACTGTCTTGATTACAGTGGCCTTGTAGTATAGTTTAATATCAGGTATTGTGATCCTTCCAACTTTGTTCTCTTTCTCAGGATTGCTGAGGCTGTTGGGGGTCTTTTTTGGTTCTATATAAATTATTAGAATATCTGTTCTCAATATGTGAAATATGTCTTTGGTATTTTGATGGAAATTGTGTAGAATCTAGATTGATTTGGGTACTATGCACATTTTAATGATGTTAATTTTCCAATCCATAATTATGGTATATGCTTCATTTATTTGTATCTTCCTCAGTTTCTTTCTTCAGTGTTCTATATTTTTCCCAGTACAGGTCTTTTATAGTCTTTTATATCCTGGTTAAGTTTATTCCTAGGTGCTTTATTTTTCTTGTTGCTATAGTAAATGGGATTTTTCCCCTAGTTTCTCCTGATACTTCATTGTTGTTGTACAAGAATGCTATGAATTTCTGAATATTGAATTTGTACCCCACTTCTTTGCTGAATTCACTTATTAGTTTGAATATTTTTGGTAGAGGCTTTAGGGTTTTCTATATACACTATTCTGTCATCTGTGAATAATGACACTTTTACTTCCTCTCCAATTTGGATGCATCTTCTTTCTTTTTTTTTATTATTTTTTTTTATTTTTATTTTTTGGTCTAATCACTGTGGCTAGAACCTCCAGTAATATATTGCATAACAGTAGTGAAATGTGGGTACCCATGACTTGTTCCTAATCTTAAGGGAAATGCTTTCAGATTCTGTCCATTGAGCATAATGTTGGAAGTAGGTTTTTTGTATATGGCCTTTCTTATGTTAAGATATGCTCCCTCTATTCCCACTACGCTGAGTATTTTTATATTAAATGGATGCTGGATTTTGTCAAATGCTTTTTCAGCATCTATTGATATGATAATGTTATTTTTTATTTTATTTTGTTTATGTAATATGTTATATTTATTGATTTGTGAATCTTATACTATTCTTGCACTCCTGGGATAAGTCCCACTTCATCATGGTGTATGATCTGTTTAATGTATTGCTGGATCCAGATTGCCAATATTTTGTTGAGGATTTTTAGCATTTATGTTCATCAGGGTTATTGATCTGTAGTTTTCTTTCTTTGTTGTGTCTTTATCTGTTTTTGTAATTAGAATAATACTGGCTTCATAAAAACAGTTTTGGAGTCTTCCCTCTTCTTGTCTTTTTGTAATTGAGAAGGATAGGTGTTAGTTCTTTGAATGTTGGGTAAAATTTACCTGTGAAGTCATCTGGTCCAGGGTTTGTTTGCCATAATTTATTGATTAATGCTTCAATTTTGTTGTTTGTTATTGGTCTGCTCATGCTTTCTTCTTCTTCTTCTTCTTCTTCTTCTTCTTCTTCTTCTTCTTCTTCTTCTTCTTCTTCTTCTCCTTCTCCTTCTCCTTCTCCTTCTTCTTCTTTCTTCTTCTTCTTCTTCTTCTTCTTCTTCTTCTTCTTCTTCTTCTTCTTCTTCTTCTTCTTCTTCTTCTTCTTCTTCTTCTTCTTCTTCTTCTTCTTCTTCTTCTTCTTCTTCTTTCTTCTTCTTCTTCTTCTTCTTCTTCTTCTTCTTCTTCTTCTTCTTCCCTTAATTACTTTATTGTTGTTCATTTACAGTTGTCTGCATTTTCCACCCACCACATCCCCCAACCCCAGCCAAACCCACCTCCCCGCCCTTGCTTCCACCCTCTTCCTTGGTTTTGTCCTTGTGTCCTTTATAGTATTTCCTGAAAACCCTTCCCCTCATTGTCCCCTCCCCTTACCCCTCTGATTACTGTCGGATTGTTCTTAATTTCAATGTCTCCAGTTATATTTTGCTTGTGTTTTTCTTTTGCTGATTATGTTCTTATATAAATCCCTTTAACATTTCATACAATAAAGGCTGGATGATGATGAACTCCTTGAACTTGAGCTTACCTGAGAAGCACTTTATCTGCTCATCCATTCTAAATGAGAGTTTAGCTGGATAGAGTATTCTGGGATGTAGGTCCTTGCCTTTCATGACTTGGAATACTTCTCTCCAGCCCCTTCTTGCCTGCAAGGTCTCTTTTGAGAAATCAACTGTCAGTCTTATGGGAATTCCTTTGTAGGTAACTGTCTCCTTTTCTCTTGCTGCTTCTAGGATTCTCTCCTTATTTTTGATCTTGGGTAATGTAATTATGATGTGTCTTGGTGTGTTCCTCTTTGGGTCCAACTTCTTTGGGACTCTCTGAGCTTCCTGGACTTCCTGAAAGTCTATTTCCTTCACCAGCTTGGGGAAATTTTCCTTCATTATTTGTTCAAATAAGTTTTCAATCCCTTGGTCTTCCTCTTCTCCTTCTGGCACCTCTATGACTTGGATGTTGGGACATTTAAGGATGTCCTGGAGATTCCTAAGCCTCTCCTCCGTTTTTTGAATTCTTGTTTCTTCATTCTTTTCTGTTTGGATGTTTTTTTCTTTCTGCTGGTCCACTCCGTTGATTAGAGTCCCAGTTTCCTTCTCATCCCTATTGGTTCCCTGCATATTTCCCCTCATTTCCTTTATATTTTCCTTCATTTGTTCAAGTAATTGCAACAATTTTTCGTCAAATTCTGTGAGCATCCTGATTACCAGTGCTTTGAACTCTGCATCTGATAGGTTGGCTATCTCTTCGTCATTTAGTTTTATTTTTTCTGGAGCTTTGATGTGTTCTTTCATTTGGGCCTTCTTTTTTCTTGGTGCACCTGTTACTTTAAGGGGCGGAGCCTTAGGTGTTCACCAGGGCGGGTCAATTCCCGTCACTATTTTGTGACGCTATCTATGGGGGAGGGGTAACCCTCATCGTTGTGTTGTGACGCAGCCTGTGGGGGCGGGTCTTGAGAGAACAATGGTGCTTGCTCCACTCTCTACATTGCTACCCTCAAGCAAGTTTGGCCCCCCTGCACTGGCTCCGGATTGAGTGGGCGGATCTGCACAGTTCCAAGTCCCTGTGGGTCTCCCCAAGGAACTCTCATGTGAGGCCGGGGTTCCTCCCACCACTGCCTCAGCCCCCACAGGTGCCCTCAATTGGTGGTTTGACGTCTTATTTCCCCAAGTTGGTGAGCTGCTGCTCAGTCCACTCAGCTCCCAGCTTTTTCTCCCAGTTTATCTGCACGCAAATGAGGGCCCTCCCGGTCCACCAACCTCGACCCCACTAAGTCCGGGTGGGCTGGGTGCTGTCCGCGTTTTGGTCAGGCACGCTGGCACGGGTTTCTCCTGGCAGCTGCAGTGCTGCCAGTACCACTCCACAAACCGCCGTCCTTCCGTGAGCTCACCGCCCAGCTCGCTGCGCATTCTCCGCCCTGTTTGCCACTTCGCCCTCTGCCCAGCTCCACCCTGCTTACCAGTCTGGGTGAATGTGCCCTCTTTAATTCCTTGGTTGTCAGACTTCCACTCAGTTCAATTTTCTGTCAGATCTGGCTGTTTTTGTTTATTTAAATTGCTGTTTTTCTTCTTCTGGTTGTGTGAGGAGGCACAATGTGTCTACCTACACCTCCATCTTGCCGGAGCTTTCTGCTTCTTCTTGATTCAGTTTTGGAAGATCATATGTTTCCATGAATTTGTCCATTTTTCCCAGGTTGCCAAATTCCTTGGCATATAGTTGTTCATAATAATTTCTTACTATCCTTTGAATTTCCGTGGTATCAGTTTTTACTTCTCTTTTTGCTTTTCTGATTTCATTTATTTGGGTTCTATCCATTTTTTTCTTGATGAGTCTGGTTGAAGGTTTGTAAATTTTGTTTATTTTTTTAAAGAACTATCTCCTGGATTTATTGACTCTTTGAACAATTTTTTAAGTCTCTTGAATATTTAATTCTGTTCTGATCTTGATTATTTCCTTTTTTCTACTAGTTCTGGGCTTTATTTATTGTTGTTCCTCTAGTGCTTTTAGATATAGGGTTAGGTTGTTTATTTGAAGTTTTTCTATCTTCTTTGTTAGACCAGTATCACTATAAACTTCCCTCTCAGGACTGCCTTTTCTGTGTCCCATTGGTTTGGGGATTTTGTGTGTTCATTTTCATTGTTACCACTTTTTTATTTCTTTCTTGATCTCATTGTTAACCCATTCATTACTTAATAAAATGTTATTCAGTCTCCTTGTATTTGAATGTTTTTGAATTTTTTTTTCCCTTGAAGTTGGTTTCTAGTTTCAAGCTGTTGTGATCCAGGAAGATGCTTCATATGGTTTCAATTTTCTTAACTTGTGGAGGCTTGTTTTGTGTCCTACCATGTGGTTCGTCTTTGAAAATGATCCATGTGTATTTGAAAAGAATGTACGCTTTGCTTTTTTTGGATAAAATGTTCTGTAAATGTCCATTAATTCTATTTGATCTAATGTTGTTCTATGCCATAATATCCTTGTTGATTCTTTGTTTGGAAGACTTATTCATTATTGACAGTGTGTTGTTAAAATCCACTATGATGGCCGTATTGCTGTCATTCACCTTCTTCAAGTCTTCCAAGATTTTCCTTATATATTTGGGTGCTCCTATGTTGTGTGCATATATGTTTACAAGGGTTATATCCTTTTGTTGGACAACTCCTTTGGTATTATAAGTATCCTTCTTTGTTTTTTGTATGGCCTTTGTTTTGAAATCTACTTTGTCTGATATAAGTATTGCTACCCCAGATTTTTTTCATGTTCATTTGCTTGGAATATTTTTTCTATCCCTTCACTTTTGGACTGTGTAGATCTTTTGTTCTGAGGGGCATCTATTTTAGACAGCATGGAATGCGTTTTCTTATCAGCTACCCTATGTCTTTTGATTGGAGCATAATCCATTTACATTTAAGGTTATTACCAATAAGTACTTGTTCATTGTTATTTTTCCCTTTGCACCTGTGTTCCTCTCTCTCTCTTTCTTCACCTTCCTAAAACAGTCTCTTTGGCATCTCTTGCAGTGCTGGCTTGATGGAAATGTATTCTTTTAGCGATTCTTTAAGTCTAGAAAGCACTTTATTTCACCTTCCATTTCAAATGAGATTCATGCTGGATAGAGTATTCTTATTTGCAGATCCTTTCTTATTACTTAGAATATTTCGTGTTAATCCCTTCTGGCTTGTAGTGTTTTTGTTGAGAAATCAGCTCATAGCCTTATCAGAGCTCCCTTATATGTTAATCTGTTTCTCCCTTGCTGCCTTTCATATTCTCTCTTGTCTTTAAATTTTGTCATTTTAATTATGATGTGTCTTGTAGTGGGACTCTTTAGATTGATCTTGATTGAGACGCTCTGTGCTTCCTGGACTTGCACCAGTTTTTGTCTCAGCAAGTTAGGGATGTTTTCTGTCATTATTTTTTCAAACAGTTTTTTTTTTCCTTTGCTGCTTTTCTTTCTCCTTCTGATATTCCTGTATGTGAATGTTGTTACTTTTCATGTTGTCTTGAAGCTCCCTTTACCTATCCTCCTTCTCTTTGAGTCTCTTTTCATTTTGTTGTTCTGACTAGTATTTGGTTTTTTTTTTTCTATCTTGTCTTCCAGCTTGCTGATTCAGTACCCTGCTTCATCTAGCCTACTTTTAATTCCTTCTAGTGTGTTCTTTATTCCCTTATGGTTCTAATTCATAGTTTCTATGTCCTTTTTCATGCTGGTATAGTTCCCAGTAAGTGCTTAATAGCTCCCGTGAAGTTACTTGTAGTTCTCACTGAGTTCTTGAGCATCCTTATAATCATTATTTTGAACTCTTTGTCTGAGTTACTTGCCTCAATTTCAGTTAGTTATTTTTCTCAGAATCCTCCTTTCCTTTCAATTCAGTGTTCTTTGTTTTCCCATTTTAGGTGACTCTTTTTGTTTGTTTCTTAGATTGATTAGAGATTAGAGATTAATTGTAGATTAGATTGATCTACTTTGACTCCCTGTCTTTGTGGTTTGGACTTCTGTGGTAGGAGCCCTGTGGGACTCAGTGGTGCAGTCTCCTTGATCTCCTGAGATGGATTCTCTAGGGATGCCCTTTATATAGTTTCTGTGGGCTGTCCTGATGTATTTGGGTTTTGATTGTTGATGGCCCATTCATTGGTGTGTTCTCTCTGGTTGGCTGACTGAGAGTCTCAACCGCCACCTTGTCTTATATGCTGTAGTACAGGTGCTGACAGAACAAAGTGAAACTATCCAAAAGATCAAACCCATGTCATCAAAAATTCCCCCTATACATCACCAATATCAACAGCAACTGAGCAAAGATTGTTAAAGGCAGAAAAAGATTAAGAATAATATAAGATAGAAACAAAACACACAAGACAACTAAAGGAGAGAAAAATGACTTTGAGAAGGAAGGAGGAAGGAAATAATAAGAGCAGGAAATAAACACAAGATGAAGAAAGGGAGAAAATGGAATATAAAATGTAATTGGAAATGGGAATGGCAATGGAAAAATGGGGTAAAAACAGGTAAGAGTATAATATGAGGTTTGAAATAACATTAAAAAGTGAACCAATAGAACAAAAATGAAAAATACAACAGGGTCAATAAAAATGACAGACGAGCAAAGATTAATGAAGTTGGAAATAGAATAAGGATATTATAAGAAAGAGAAAGAATACGAGATGTCTACAGTAAAGAAAAAGGATTTGGGGAGGATAGGTGGAGAAATAATGAGAGTAAGGAATAAAATCCAGGCTAAGCAAAGGGGAAAAAAAATCCAAACTCAATAAGCAATGGTAAGAGAAAGACAAAATGTAGTAAGATAGGGAGAAAGTAACCTATGAGATTTGAAATTTAAAAAAATGAACAAAAAGTAATAAAATTGAAGAAAAACCATCAATAACACCAATATCTGTGCCAAACAAGCAATGATTAAAAATGGTGGAAAGAAATTAGGCTATTATAAGAAAGGAGAAAAGAATGTGCACTGACTAAAGGAAAGAAAAATTATTTTGAGAGGATAGAGGATGAAGAAATAATATGTAAGAAATGGGAACTGTGGAGAGAAAATAAGACACCACACTCAAAGGCAGGCGAATGGCCAGAAGCCCCAAATCACTGGAGCCGCTGGTTATTTATTAATTAAAATTATATAACTCCTTTACATAATATCTCTTAAATCAAGTGGTTCTTGACAGTTTTCTTGTCCCATTTCCTTAGTGACCTGTTTCCTAGTGACCCAAGATCAACAAATGGGTTCACACAGTGGCCATGTGCCAGGAGCTCGCAGTTTGCCATGGCTTCAACAGACACATTCCTACATATTCCCCATTTTTGTCATTTTGATCTTGGTCGACATATACTAATTAACACTATTAATATTACTCCTATTATAATAGTAGGCAACCAGGAACTTGGGAGGATTGAGGGAAACCAAGTTTTTGGATTTGACCAATCTAACTTGTTCCATAGAATATCCCAATTTTCTTCTTGAATATTATCGACCAATTGTTATAACTCTTGGTTTATCCCCTCTTTTAATGATATTATATCAACTTCTAGGGTATCATTAAAGGCATTATTCAAGAGAATCTGCTCATCCTCCCATGTTCCGTTAGTGACTGTATAATTGGTAACACATATTCTCTTGAAGCTGATATCACAGTCAAGCATTTGTTGTTTTGTTGAAGCTTGCTGTCATTCTCCTATCCACTGGATAGCAGCTTCAAGAGCATTCAACCTCATCATTATTTGTTGATCAGTTTTTACCTGTTCTTGCCAATTATGACTTAGATTTACTAATTGCTTATTAACATGATTAGCAGTTTGAATGGATATGCTTAAAGCAAAGCCAAAGGCAACAGCAGAAGCAGCTATCACTACTGCAGAGACAAGGAACGCGATAAGTGTGGCAACAAAGCATTTTCTGCATGACCTGAACTCTTGTAATGTGATATGTAGCTGCTGTAAAGTTCCTGAGGGTTGCCAAGGGTGAGTTAGATTTACCTTGGTCCATGCTTCTGCATTATGCCTTAATATTAGTAGCTTCTTATCCTTAGTGATATTCTCTGGGCATACGCAATTAGTATACAATCCACCTTCTATTCTAATATTAAGATGCAGGCCTTGATTGATAACAGTCATATTAGAAGTGATAACAAAAACATATGGGTGACTAGTACAAACAGTAATATTATAACATAATTCTTCCTAGATCTCAACATTCTTTCCGGTCACATTAATCTACCCTCATCCTAAACATTGTTCACAAAGTGGCTGTGTTGCACTCCACCAATGTAAATGTTCAGGTCCTGTTATATTGTCTTTTGTCAGCTGATAAAATCCTCTACTTGCTCCGACATCTGACCAGCCAGTTCCATTTCCGGAACGATCAACCGTTTGATTCTGGTTCCAAATGGTAAATCGTGGTCCCCAATCGGTCAGTTCCCATGATCCGAGTGTGGTTCTTCAGGGAAAAGAACCTTGACAGGGTTCCCAAGACATTAGCCACCATCCAGTGGGGGGTCGACAATGTCTTTCTGGGTAAAATGGTAATGCTGTTCCAGTGACATTCAACGCAGAAATAAATGCATAGGAGTAATTCATTAACTGAATTTCTTTCCCTGGTGTACCCTTCTGGGAAAAGAGAAACTTAGTAGTGACATTATACCAAATAATCCCCTTATAATAATCAGAGTCTTGAAGGCTCATACATAATGGAGGTTCAGTGACATTCCAACTCAGGGAGTGATTAAAGGCAGCAACTTGGACTTGAAAACTTTGCTCAGGACTAGACCCAATCCAACTTCCCTGAGTGTAATTGTCACTTGAGGATAAAGGTGGGTTAGGATGGTTCCAGGTTTGAATCTGGAATGTGGGGGGTTCAATTAGCCCAATGAATGCCCCCCAAATAAATTGGTAAGAAACATAACAAAAGAAGAAGCAATAAGGTGAAATGCCATTGTGAATTACGAGTGACTAAGGCCAAGTATGCCAAGAACTTAGTCATAGGGGTATCCTCTAGCCCTTGTTCTTGGATCATACTTTGGGCTCTAGAGCTTCCTGCTCTAGGCTCTTCAGAGACCCCCAAGTAACAGAAGGAGGTGGACCACGTCTTTGTGGCATATGGCGTGGACGTTTGCAGAAGCCTTCAGTGAGATGCAAATTGTCAAAGTGGCTTTGTAACATGCCAATTTGAAATTCAGCTTTCAGGGAGTCGAACTCCGTGGGTTGGTAGTCATCATGAAAGGGCTTCATTCTTTTGGCAGGTAACCACAACTGACCTGTGGGGGCAAGAACACTAGCATACCCTCTTCCCTACATTACTAAATCTACTGGTCCTTTCCATATTGGGTCATTCTGTTCAAGATACCATACTTTGGCCTTAGGTAGCTCCTTAACAGGGATAAAGTGCTTTTCAGCTGGAGTTAAGGAGGTTTCAAAAATATTTAAGAAATTAAAAGTATAGACAGCCATATTTAATCTTACTCTGGGGGACTCACCCTTATTCCCCCTTTTTTGTTTTATTAGAGTGTATTTTAATAGTCGATGGGCTCATTCAGTAATTGCCTGCCCAGTGGGATTATAAGGGATTCTAGTAGTATGATGAATTTGCTATGTTTGAAAAAATATTTGTATCCTTTGGGATGTGTATCTAGGGCTATTGTCTGTTTTTATGGCCTGGGGTTTTCTTAAAGCTGCAATAGAACTTAAAAGATGATTAATAATATCTTTAGATCTTTCTCCTCTATGACAAGTTGCATGTATCATATGAGAATAAGTGTCAATGGTGACGTGTATAAATTGATCTTGTCTAAATTCTGGAAAATGTGTAATATCTGTTTGCCATAGTTCGTTAGAATGTAGCCCTCGGGGATTAATTCCTAGGCTGTTTCCTCCTTGTTGCACTGCTTAGAAATTACTACAGGCTTTTACTATTTCTTTAGCTTGTTGTTGTGTAATATTGAATTGTTTAACTAAACCTTTGTAGTTTTGATGAAACAATGTATGAGAATTTTTGCTGCTTCTAAAGTTAAGTTCGTTATATAAGTATCAACTTGTCAGTTACCCAGAGTTAATGGGCCAGGCAAATCAGTATGTGACCTGATGTGAGTGATGAAAACAGGATGTGTTCTTGACCTTAATAATTGTTGTAATTGAAGAAATAATTATCCTAGTTCTATATCTCTAACATGAATAATCATATTTTTTATTTTTTTGACATACTTGTACTGTATACATAGAATCACAAATAATATTAATCGGATTCTGAGGAAAATGTTGAAGGGCAATAATCAAAGCAGCAATCTCAGTCCTCTGAGTACTGGAATAACCAGATTTCTTAAAATATTTCTATTGACCCTTCTCTTGCCAAGCTATTCCTGCTGTCCCCAATTTTCCTGATCTATCAGTAAATACATTTAAGATGTCCAGGATAGGGTTACAGTTAATAGTTTCCTTCTTATCAAATGTGATTTGCTGCATAGTCTGAATTAGCTTATCATTTGGAAGGCCAAATTTTATTTGCCCACAGTAGTCTGCAATTGAAATTTGTTCTTTAATACTAGTAATTATAAATGTTTCAAAATCTGTTAAGGGAATAGGAATCCAGGTGATCATTGGATCGTACTCTGTTAGTTGTACACATCTCAATCTACCTTTTGTAATTATTTCAGCAATTAGTTCTAAATATGGATAAATACTTCTTTTAGGTATATGAGGTAAATATAACCATTCTAAACATCTTAATTTTGAATCATATTGTCCAACAATGGCAGTAGGGGAATCCTTAGTAGACAAGATAAATAATTCTAATGGTTTTGAGAGATTCACCCTAGAGAGGAATTGTACTGCTATTTTTTCTTCTACTAAATCTAGATCCTTTTTTGCCTCTTCAGACAACTTCTGAGGGGAGTGTAAGGCACTATCTCCCCTGAGAATATCAAATAAAGTGCATAACTGGTTATTTGGGATTCCTAAACTAGGTCAAAGCCAATTGATATTTCCGAGTAATTTCTGAAAATCATTTAGAGTTTTCAATTCTTCTGTCTGAATCTTAAATTTTTGTGGTCTTACTGTTCTTTTTGACACGAAGTATCGAAGATATTGAAAGGATGATTGCTTTTGTATCTTTTCAGGGGAAATTTTAAGGCCTACTTCTTCAAATCTCCTTCGAACACTTTTAAAAATATGGACAAGGATAACCCCGTCCAGATGTGCTATAGCAATATCATCCATATAATGGGAAATTAATGCTCTTGAAAACTTATTTCTAATTGGTAACAATGCCTGATATACAAAGTGTTGACAAATAGTAGGACTATTTTTCATTCCTTGTGGTAAAACTGTCTATTGATATCTCTGAACTGGCTTCTGGTTGTTTAAGATAGGTATAGAGAAAGCAAATTTTGCCCTGTCTTGATCACACAAAGGGATAGTGAAAAAGAAATCTTTTAAATCTATTATGATTAGCTGCCATTCTTGAGGGATTAAGGAGGGTAAGGGGGTACTAGACTGTAAGGGCCCCATGGATTCCATAACATTATTGATGGCTCTTAAATCATGTAAGAGCCTCCATTTTCCTGATTTTTTTGGTATAGTAAAAATAGGAGTGTTCCAAGGACTATTTGTAGGTTCTATATGTCCAGCTTGCAGTTGTTCTGCAACTAATTTCTTAATCTGAGTTAACTTCTCTCCTTTAATAGACCACTGTTTAACCCACACTGACTCTTCTGTTTTCCAAGTTACAGGTAGGGAAAGAATCTCAACAGTGACCGTTAAGATAAATTTTCTTCTACTTGTAATTTAACTCCCCATTGGGACTGTAAATCTCTCCCCCACAAATTAACCGGTATGGGAAGAATCAATGGTTTGAAGTAAGCAGTCGTGGAATTGGGCCAGAACTCATGGGGATGAGGAGACTGCCTCAGGGGAGGCACGTAAGGGGGAGGCATTGAATTTAAATTAACTGGAAAAATTCCATCCTCCCAATGCCATCCGGGAGGAACTACCTCATCTCTAGGTCCCAAATTTCCAGGATCAGGGGGAGCTGTAGGATCTCGAGGGGTTTCTCAGGCCCCTCCTCCTCTTCCTCCTCATTGCCTGTATCATCTCCCCCTATGGCTCCTAAAGGCCTTTTTAAAATTTCCTGGGTGGGAGTAGAACAGGCAATATGCCCAGGGTTAGCGGGTTGCAAAGGGCATAGGGCAGTAGCTACATAAGCCCAGACTCCTAGGAGGGAGCCACCAACAGTATCACTGCTTTCCTGTTCCTGATGTGGACACCGACCTACGCGGTTCCACACTTCAATGTACATGGTTCCTTTATCCGGAAACCACAGGCAGTGATACCTAACCTGCTCCATAAGAGCTGCTAAATGCTTATCTTTTACATCGCATCCAGTGGTTTTTAAGAGCTGACGGATGAGATTGTAAAAGATTTGTTGTTCCTTAGTCATGGAATTCCCCATACTTTTATCAGAGGTTCTATGAAAGTGACAAGCGCCTGTTCCACGTTCGGTTCGTCCGCTTACCCCTGACAGCATATTCCTCTCTCCGAGCTGCAAACACCTTGCGCCGTTTAGTCTCAGGTCCTCACACGGGGCACCATCTGTGGAGAGAAAATAAGACACCACACTCGATGGCCGGTGAATGGCCAGAAGCCCCGAATCACTGGAGCCGCTGGTTATTTATTGATTAAAATTATATAACTCCTTTACATAATATCACTTAAGTGGTGCTTGACAGTTTTCTTGCCCAGTTTCCTTAGTGACCTGTTTCCTAGTGACCCAAGATCAACAAATGGGTTCACACAATGGCCATGTGCCAGGAGCTTGCAGTTTGCTGCGGCTTCGACAGACACATTCCTGCAGGAACAAGGCATAGAAAGAGGGAAAATAAAATTTATGATGAAAATAAGAAATGACAAAAAGAAGACAAAATGGAGTAAGACAAGGAGAGGGTACAATGTGAGATTTGGAATCAAAATGAAATAAAAATATAAAAAAGTAAATAAAAGAATAAAACTAAAAGACAAAAATAGTGAATTAATTGGAATACACTGAAAGAAAAAGCAGCAGTGTTAAAAGGCTATGCAAGAGAAAAAAATAATGCAAATTATGTGTGCCCCCCGCCCCTGTGCCACTGTCTTGGTGTGTCCCAGCTTATTTCCAATAATGTATAGTTTCCAATGAACTAGCTGTCCGTTTCAAGGGAGGGGCCAATCTGTGAAAGACAGTCAGCTCTTTCCTGCTTGGTGCTCATGGCAGCTCTGTGTGAGAGCCCAGGCTGGGCAGCACCCTCTTTCTGATCTACCAGCTTTGCTGGCCTCAGTGGAATAGGGCCCTAATAACTAGTGTATTTTGTTTCCCTGAGAGAGATACAAAATGGACCCTTTCGGCATTTCTCTTCTTGGCTGTAAATAATCTCAGGTACTCAACTGTTGCCCATCCATTTCCCAGTCCACTGCGCTTACAGCAGACACAGTCCAAAATTCTCCACTCTGTGCAACCCCTGGCCTGCTAGCTGCACTAGACTGGGGCTCAGAAATTCCCTTGATGTTCAACTTTCTGATCACTCTACCCAGATGCATTCAGTGGGAGCAAACTGTGCTTTCAATATTGTCTCTTTTCTGGCAGGTAAGCTGCACACAGGGTCCCTGCCCAGCATGTTGCAGGTCCCCTTTTAAAAAGTCTCTCTGTGGCACACCCAATGCAATACCGAGTCACTGCCCGGTTTTCCACACACACAACCTATATAAAAAGCCAAAAGTCTTTCATGGTCATGGCTAGCTGCAGTGTGCCTCCACCTGACTCAGGTGTGCCCCTGATCCTTTTCGGAGATAGAGTTCTTGTTTTTCTCTGGTTCTTTCCTGGTTGGCATTTGGTGCTGTAGCTATGGATGTGCTACTTGCTGTTTGTGTTTAGCTTGGATCTCCTCGATTTCACATATCTTCCCAATTCACTTCCAGACTAGGTCAGGAGGTCCCTGCTCTGGGAGGGAAGGGAGCCTCAAAGCTGTGAATTTTGACTAGTCTCTCTGTGGCTGCAGGTGTCACACATGCGGTATTTCCCCTTCCACCTATAAAATCTCCTCACCACTCATCATGAAGTGTCTTCTGCACTCCTTGGCTTACAAACTTCATATTAGCTAAGATTCCATTGATTGTTCAGGTTATTTGTCAGACAATCAGCTGAGAATCCAAGTTGAGGCAAGAGCAAGTGGATGCAGCTTCCACCTATTTGGTCATCATCTTCTAAGACAAATTCCTATTTTTTAAATGCATGTTTTTTATCTAGGAAAACAAATAATTTTTGTTTTTTAATCTTGTATTTTACAACACAGCCATACTCACTTATTAGTTCCAGAAGTGTCTGGTAAAATATTTGGGATTTTCTAGATAGACAGTCATGTCATCTGTGAATAAAGACAATTTTATTTCTTCACCTTTATGACTTTTAACATCAGAATATAAAACAATCCTAGAATATAACAGAAAGACACAAAAGAACTTTAAAAATTCATGTTTTCTCTGAAGTCACTTTTGTTCAAAAACTATCAGCACAGCTAAATTTAAATGTTTCTCTGTATAAGGTACATTGCAAAAATAGAAAAAGTTGTCTTATATTTTATTTAAGGAAGAAAATTTTCTCAAACAGGAATATATAGGGAGGAAATGAACGTTGATTCAATATTCCAAGTTCTCCCTTTTGATAGACTAACAACGATATTTTTTTTTTTTCAGGAAAAAATCCCATTTTATTTTATATTTTTTTTATTTCTTTTTTTTAATTAATTTTTTTGTTTAATTACAGTTATTTGCAGCCTATCCCCTCCCCCCTCCCTTCCCCTCCTGTCCCACCTCCCCCACCTCCCTCCTCCCCCTTAGTTCTGTCCATGTGTCCTCTACAGTGATTCCTGAAAACTCTTCTCCCCATTGTCCCCACCCCCCTCTCCCCTGTCTATTGTTAGACTGTTCTTAATTTCAGTGTCTCTGATTATGTTTTGCTTGCTTTCTGCTTTTGTTGGTTATGATCCGGTTAAAGGTGAGATCATAAGGTATTTATCCCTCACTGCCTGACTTGCTTCACTTAGCATAATGCTCTCCAGTTCCATCCATGCTGTTGCAAAAGGTATAAGCTCCTTCTTCCTTTCTGCTGCGTAGAATTCCATTGTGTAAATGTACCATAGTTTCTTGATCCATTCATTTGTAGATGGGCA